>CM031955.1:9432878-9497878 GCA_018749465.1 Paracanthobrama guichenoti
AACAACACCGGCTCCAGCTACCAAAACAGTTCCAGAGTCCATCAGAAGGAGCGTGCACTTATGCTCTGATACTGATGCCCATAATGATGATTTACAGGACCAGACACCACCCGTAACCAGCTAAAGCTCCCGTGCCTTTTAAATACTTAACCGTTTCTGAAAACCCATGCGTCTGTCGTTCTGACTGCTGCATGATCAAATAGTAAAATGACAACAGGCCTCGTTATTATGAATGGATGTTTATGGGAGCAGTAAGAGTGGGATGTTGTGGTTTCCTACCCGCGATTCTGAGCACAGCTCTCTCGGCTGGATCCAGCACGGATCCTCCCTGGATCTTCCGCTTCGAGCGCTCATGTCTGGGTAAATTCCACGGTAACGTGTCCCCCGGTGCCGGCGACACCGACCCAGATTTCACACTGTAGTCTTCATCATCTGAGAAATCCGCCGATGAAGACATGGAACAGCGCAGGGACGCGTTCCCAGACCCGGAGCTCTGTGTGGAGAGACAATAGACAAGCAATAAATCGCGCGTTCAATGAGTAAACCCAACGCTGTGCGCGTAAGCTCACCATCACTGCGATCACAACAGACTGAGCTCTTCGCCTAAACACTCAAATGATCACAGATTGAAAATAAAACAAAACCCCGAGGAGGATGATTTGCATGTGGCTCCCCCAGCAGGACACTCACCGCGGTGTACATCTCTAAATGATGGGCAGAAATCCTACTTCCACTTGCCGTTCACATACGGCGATGTCATTTTGGATAGAACCACACCCTTGTGACGGTATTCCGTCTCGCGTCGCCCGGTTTGATCCAAAGCATGAAACGCTGCGAAATCCCCCAGAGAGAGACAGAGAGAGAGAGAGCAGTACACAAACGCACAGCGTCACCCTCCTCCGCTGACGCGCAGACAGAAGCCAGGATCCGACGGCGAGTGTGTCCGGTGCGGCAGCGCCATCACTGGACGCGTGCGCACGGCTGCATCCTCGCTCACCGCCAAAGGCGCATTCATTGCGAGCAAAAAGTGATGTATTATTATATGAATTAAGTTGTCTTTCAACAAATAGGATATACCACTCTGTCATTACGTTTACATTATTTACAGTTTTTCCCAATGCAACACAAAAGGAGAAATATCCCTTTAATGGGTTTCTTTTTGCTGCAATCTTTAATATATTTTTGGTCATAACTTTCTGTGTTTATCCAGGTAAAGCCTTTTTTTTTTTTTTTTTTTTTTTTTTGTATGTAACCTTAAATCTTTGTGAATTATTTTGTTCTTCATAAGTGTTTAAATTTTATTGAAATGCAAACCTACACCGGGTGGAAAAATCAGTGTAGAAAAAAATGCTCACTAGTAAATTTCACAAAGAAACAGCAATTAACACTGAATTAAACTTTGAAATAGCACGTTCTTGTAAAACATACTCCAATAATGTTTCATTTACAACTTCATAAAAATCTACATAGTGGACGTATTTTGTTTTACTTAAAATATGATTTTACATTTTAAAAGACAGCAATTTTTTCTTCTGAAATAGAGTTAATAAAAAAGGTTCCCAATGTAAAAACAGCACTCGTAACAGCACACCGTGTGTGTGTGGTCCTGGTAAACCCCACATTATGAGGACAAAATGTCCCCACAACGATGGCAATATACGAAATCCTTGTCCTTGTGAGGACATATTTTGGTCAGCATGAGGAAAACAGCTTATAAATCACTTTTTTTTTAAATCATATAAAATTGTGTGTGTGTGTGTGTGTGTGTGTGTGTGTGTGTGTGTGTGTGTGTGTGTGTGTGTGTGTGTGAGTGTGTGTGTGAGTGTGTGTGTGTGTGTGTGTGTGTGTGTGTGTGTGTGTGTGTGTGTGTGTGTGTGTGTGTGTGTGTGTGTGTGTGTGTGTGTGTGTGTGTGTGATGGGTTGGTTTAGGGGTAGGGTTAGAGTAAGGAGGTGTGTGTGTGTGTGTGTGTGTGTGTGTGTGTGTGTGTGTGTGTGTGTGTGTGTGTGTGTGTGTGTGTGTGTGTGTGTGATGGGTAGGTTTAGGGGTAGGGTTAGTGTAAGGAGAGAGAATATACAGTTTGTACACTATAAAAACCTGTCTATGGAAAGTCCCCATAAAACATGAAAACACAACGTCTGTGTGTGTGTGTGTGTGTGTGTGTGTGTGTGTGTGTGTGTGTGTGTGTGTGTGTGTGTGTGTGTGTGTGTGTGTGTGTGTGTGTGTGTGAGTGTGTGTGTGTGTGTGTGTGTGTGTGTGTGTGTGTGTGTGTGTGTGTGTGTGTGTGTGTGTGTGTGTGTGTGATGGGTAGGTTTAGGGGTAGGGTTAGTGTAAGGAGAGAGAATATACAGTTTGTACACTATAAAAACCTGTCTATGGAAAGTCCCCATAAAACATGAAAACACAAACTGTGTGTGTGTGTGTGTGTGTGTGTGTGTGTGTGTGTGTGTGTGTGTGTGTGTGTGTGTGTGTGTGAGTGTGTGTGTGTGTGTGTGTGTGTGTGTGTGTGTGTGTGTGTGTGTGTGTGTGATGGGTAGGTTTAGGGGTAGGGTTAGTGTAAGGAGAGAGAATATACAGTTTGTACACTATAAAAACCTGTCTATGGAAAGTCCCCATAAAACATGAAAACACAACGTCTGTGTGTGTGTGTGTGTGTGTGTGTGTGTGTGTGTGTGTGTGTGTGTGTGTGTGTGTGTGTGTGTGTGAGTGTGTGTGTGTGTGTGTGTGTGTGTGTGTGTGTGTGTGTGTGTGTGTGTGTGTGTGTGTGTGTGTGTGTGTGTGTGTGTGTGTGTGTGTGTGTGTGTGTGTGTGTGTGTGTGTGTGTGTGTGTGTGTGTGTGTGTGTGTGTGTGTGTGTGTGTTTGTGTGTGTGATGGGTAGGTTTAGTGTAAGGAGAGAGAATATACAGTTTGTACACTATAAAAACCTGTCTATGGAAAGTCCCCATAAAACATGAAAACACAACGTCTGTGTGTGTGTGTGTGTGTGTGTGTGTGTGTGTGTGTGTGTGTGTGTGTGTGTGTGTGTGTGTGTGTGTGTGTGTGTGATGGGTTGGTTTGGTTTAGGGGTAGGGTTAGAGTAAGGAGGTGTGTGTGTGTGTGTGTGTGTGTGTGTGTGTGTGTGTGTGTGTGTGTGTGTGTGTGTGTGTGTGTGTTATATCTTGTATAATGTAATGTGTTGAACTGTATCTTTTTGTTGTGTCGCCAAGACATTAAGGTTTGTTCATTTAATTTAAAAATGGCACTACTCTAAATATTCACTGAAGGTGAAGTCGTCACAGGTCTGACGACTCCCCCTGGTCCCCCCAGTCTTCAACTTTAAGTATGGCAACCATGTCGAAGCATGAATGTGAGTTAACAGGTGCGAGGCAAGCTGTCCGTGAGCTTCTGAGGTCTGTGAGTCAGACGGCATGTGCTCCAGTGTGGTTTGGAAAAAGAAACACAATGCATGGGGTAAAATATTTAAAACAACATGATATTGACATGTTCCCAATGCTTGGTTTTTCACTGAAGAAGCATCAAAAGACTAATAATATGCATGGCAACTAATTTCTATAAACTGTTTCAGCATGTGTCATATACGCATATACAATGTTCTGGATTCAATAAAAAACACAGCATATAATTCATATACACACAATAGAGCAACATTAAAGTCCTTGTTGCCTCCAAACTCACAGATTTACACATAAAAATAGGATAATTTAAACTACTTTCACTACATTTTAAAGGAACTAAGTATGTAATTCACACATACTGTGGATGTACATGTTTTTTCAGCATGCATGTGGTGCCTGGATAACACTATAATATAATGTAATATCATATAATATAATATAATATACAGAAATCACCACAAACAAACTGCAGTTAATTTTGATAGTGATTTAAAGTGCCCCATTTTGCTTTTTCAGATATTATCTTTCATGTAAGCTCTGCAAAGTTTCTAAGATGCACGCCAAATAAAGGTATTGTTTCCTAGAAGACAGAATCAAATCTGAACTGCAGAAATGAGTCATCAGTAACTCCAGTCTCACTTCCTGTTACAAACCTACATAACAATGTAACAAATTTGCATAATGCCAGCCTATGGTCATTGGCTGCCCGTGAACAGCGTCTGCTTTGAGCCTCAAACACTAGTTGCAGCTGAGACTGGAAGAGTGCAATCCACTTTGATGCACTTCCAAAGGATGAGGACTCGCGCTGGAATTCATATGGAAAACCGACGCTATCATTACTGATTGTATTACTGTGTATCAAGTGCTGAAGAAGATCCAGAGCTGAAATTCAGATATGGTAATTGAAATTTTGTTTCCGACACACGCTATAAGCGGTCAACCAATCACAACAGACTGGGCCGTCTGACCAATCACAACAGACTGGGCCATCTGACCAATCAGTGTAGAGTAGGCCAATCACAACAGACTGGGCCATCTGACCAATCAGAGCAGAGTAGACCAATCACAACAGACTGGGCCATCTGACCAATCAGTGTAGAGTAGACCAATCACAACAGACTGGGCCATCTGACCAATCAGAGCAGAGTAGACCAATCACAACAGACTGGGCCATCTGACCAATCAGAGCAGAGTAGACCAATCACAACAGACTGGGTCATCTGACCAATCAGAGCAGAGTGGACCAATCACAACAGACTGGGTCATCTGGCCAGTCAGAGCAGAGTAGACCAATCACAACAGACAGGACCGTCTGACCAATCACAACAGACTGGGCCGTCTGACCAATCAGTGTTGAGTAGGCCAATCACAACAGACTGGACCATCTGACCAATCAGAGCAGAGTAGACCAGTCACAACAGACTGGGTCATCTGACCAATCAGAGCAGAGTGGACCAATCACAACAGACTGGGTCATCTGACCAATCAGAGCAGAGTGGACCAATCACAACAGACTGGGTCATCTGACCAATCAGAGCAGAGTAGACCAATCACAACAGACTGGGCCATCTGGCCAATCAGAGCAGAGTAGACCAATCACAGCAGACTGGGCCATCTGGCCAATCAGAGTAGAGTAGACCAGTCACAACAGACTGGGCCATCTGACCAATCAGAGCAGAGTAGACCAATCACAACAGACTGGACCATCTGACCAATCAGAGCACAGTCGGCTGTCAGAAAGTAGGGGTTTAGAGAGAACGAATGAACCATTTTTAAAGAAATGTGGTGATGTGCAATATATATTATAAGATTATTTAAGTTTTTTTTTACCTTTGATGCAAGTAAACCAGTTGTAGGAGACTCCAAAACAAATTAGGAACCTTTAAAATAGCACAATAGGGGCACTTTAACATACTCAAACGCATTGCTTGCATTGTTCCAATTGAAGCAAGAAAATCTGACCTATAATGTACAAAAAGAAAGTTAGAAATTGTAATATGTTCTGTGTATTTCTGGGATTAAATGGGAAAAAAATCCCAGATTTGCAGTGTGGTTTCTGACTTTGTACTGTATGATGTATGTACATAGAAAAATGCATACTGTTATGCAGTATATACTTTCACGTACTACACAGTATGCAGCGCAATACTTTATTGAGCATTCTGATGTTCTACTATTGATTGAGCCTCCAAAAACAAAGATCAAGTTCTGTTGTAAGGTAATACAGATCAGTATGTAAGCTGCTTTACAGTATAACAACTTCGGGGAATATTTTTAGTAATGCTCAATGCTTCTCTCCCCACTGCAGTGGCATGCTGTTATTGATCAAACTAACAGTGCACAACAAAGTTGAGATGTGCACTGTTCAATGGCACTTATACAGTATAGCTGTTTAAAAGGAAGGGCCTATTTCGAGAAAGGTTCAAAATGACAAGCATGCCTTAATTCACATGTGCAAAATCACTCTCATCTACATCCTGTTTCTCCAAGTATAAATATCACTTACAAAGGGCCTTTGACCAACTTCCTGCCTTTCATAAGAGTCTTTCAGGTCTAAAGCTAACAACACGTTTCTACTGTTTGAATTAAATGAGTATTTCTGCATTATGTGCATTTAATTCCCACATATATGCAATTACAGAGTTCTTTAAAACCTGGTATATCCTAAACATTATGTGTCCGTACTAAAAGATCATGCAAGCAAAAGTACAGACATCGTAGTTCATGAATGATGTCAAAAATAAGACTGAAAACACAAAAATGGAGGGAGTCGTAAATAAAAATTAAATCAAATTATTAAAATCAATAAGGCTGAATTTAAGATGCACTTTATAGGATGAACAGATTTAATTTTCACATACAAACATTGATCAGTGAACATAAACAGACGTTTATGTGTAACACCACAATGAACCTCATTGATTCTTGCTGAAGCTCAAACGTGCTGCGTAACACGAGAATGAACCTCATTGGTTCTTGAAGAAGCTCAAAACTCGTTGTTGTGCTCCTCAAACCATTCCTGAAGCATTTGTGCTTTGTGTCAGGAGCATGATCCTGCTGGAAGAGCCACAGCCACCAGGGAATACCGTTTCCATGAAAGGCTGTACATGGTCTCAACAATGCTTAGGTAGGTGGTACGTGTCAAAGGAACATCCACATGGATGGCAGGACCCAAGGTTTCCCAGCAGAACATTGCCCAAAGCATCACACTGCCTCCGCCAGCTCGCCTTCTTCCCATAGTGCATCCTGGTGCCATGTGTTCCCCAGGGAAGCCACGCACCCGGCCATCCACGTGATGTAAAAGAACACGTGATTCATCAGACCAGGCCACCTTCTTCCATTGCTCTGTGGTCCAGTTCTGATGCTCACGTGCCACTGTTGGTGCTTTGGGCGGTGGACAGGGGTCAGCATGGGCACCCTGACTGGTCAGCGGCTATGCCGCCCCATACGCAACAAACTGAGATGCTCTGTGTATTCTGACACCTTTCTATCAGAACCAGCATTAACTTCTTGAGCAGTTTGAGCTCCAGTAGCTCGTCTGTTTGATCGGACCACACGGGCCAGCCTTCACTCTCCACGTGCATCAATGAGCCTTGGCCGCCCATGACCCTGTGTCCGGTTCTCCACTGTTCCTTCCTTGGAGCACTTTTGATAGATCCTGACCACTGCAGACCGGGAACACCCCACAAGAGCTGCAGTTTTGGAGATGCTCTGACCCAGTCGTCTAGCCATCACAATTTGGCCCTTGTCAAACTCTCTCAAATCCTTACGCTTGCCCATTTTTCCTGCTTCTAACACATCAACTTTGAGGACACAATGTTCACTTGCTGCCTAATATATCCCACCCACTAATAGGAGCCGCGAGGAAGAGATCATCAGTGTTACTCACTTCATAATGTTATGCCTGATCGTTGTGTATTTGCCAGTGAGAAGTCACAAATCCCTCAATATCAAAACATGCTGTTTTTGGAGCTTGATTTAAAAAAAAAATGCTTTGTTTATTAAAATTTGTTTTGCCATGTCATGATGACCCCTTTAAGAAAATAAACAAGGTTAATTTTGAGCTTATCCCTGCTCACTTTTGGAGAGGGTGCAATCAAACAGACAAATTATTACATTTTATTAGTTTTATTTGTAAGTACTAGACCTATTAGCAAATATAGCTGTTAAAGAAGATGATATGAGGTTATGTGTAATGTCACTCTCTCTGGGCTATATTTACAGGTCAGGGTACACACACTCGTAAGTCAGCGTATACGTACCGGTTTGCGCGTCGGCGTGAGCTGCACGGAGTGATAGAACTCCGGCTGGACTCTCTTCTTCACCCTGCGCTTCCGGACGGACGCGCTCGAGTCCGGCTCGCTCTCCACCAGCGGCTTCTCTTCAGAAACGCGCGCGCGTGCGCTTCTCCTCGCATGACGTGGACTGTGACGACATACCTGCCAAACAATGATATCACCACAAAACTGTGAAATGCTTGTATTATTTTTTTTCTCCATATATCTCCATTTTTTTATTGGTTTTCAAATATTTACTTCTTGGTGACGTGAAATGCCCTATATAAAAAGTATCATACGCTGCGTCCCAATTCGCATGTAATAGAATTAGCATGTCCCAAAGCTTGCATACTCTTTTGCTACACACTCAAAATCATACTTTTAGGTCGTAGTATAAGTAGGCGAACTGGGACGCAGCAATAGTCTTTCCTGAATTATTTATCGGTCACACATGCGCAATGCGCATTTCACGCAGTTGCTTAGGATACTATTTCTTCATCAAGATGAAAGTAACTAGATAACTGTCAAACAAAAGGGAACCTTTCATGACATTCTCGTTATTTTTAAAATGCTTTGCCCTACTTTTCTGCTTGACCTTGACAGATGGAGCAAGAGAAAGAGATTTACCTCAGAGCGAAAATGATGCGGCCGGAAACCAGCTTCTAGAACAAATGGGAATGATTGAAACAAACCCCACATGCATTCAGTCACATTGTGTCTTAGAGATGCTCTGCAAATAACTTTATCTGCTCTTGAAATAAAGAACACTTTATTAAGTACACAGCAACAACACACGATGGAAAAAAATGAAGGCTTGCGCACTCGACGACCGTGTCGTTTTTACCACGAAGAGAAGAATGAATGGACATGCCTAATAAATACAGTCGCTGTGCATGCTTTCGCGATGGCATGCTATAGAAACATAGGGTGGACATATCATGCGACGCGTCCGCATACTCACCGCGACTCCTTGAGCGCCTCGTTAGCACAGATTTTATGGGAATCTTCTCATTGCGCAGCTTCCGATGCCAGCAACAGAGAAACAGAATCGTGGCGACAGTTCCTATCAAAAGCAATAACAGCAGTAATACACACTGAATACTTAAGGGTCTCAATAAGACCAGAAAAGCCGCAGCGATCATTGCGATGTAGGACAGCCACTCCTCTCCTCATGTAAATACTATGAAAGGCTATTTCATGCTGTGATGCCTCACTTGTAGGTCCCCGACATATAATCTATCTCATGGTGTCTGTACTTCAATAATGGACCACAACAAGCCATGACTCAGCAGGAGCCCCTGTTTCTACAGCTCGTGCAGGGACAGCATCAGCATCTGAGCTCAGCAAAGCTGATGCCTCACCAGCATCCGCATGCATTTTGAAATGTCCACGTGATACACCCTTAAAAATAAAGCTTCTTTACTGGCATGAAGAACCTTTAACATCCATGGAACCTTTCCATTCCACAAAAGGCGTGGCATTTTTTTTATAATGGATATTTAAATCTGCAGATTTTCACACTAATGATAATTAAAAAGGGGTCATTAAAACATATTTTAATATGTTCCTTAAGGCTCACTTGTAATGCACACACGCACACAAACAAATATATACGTGGGAAATTCTGACTCTGTCTGCTGTGATCAGTTTTTAAAGCGCGGCTCCTTTAAGGCTTGCCAGTACACGGCCACTGTTGTGATTGGCTAACGTCACTGCATGGGAAACCACTTGTGTTTTGAAAACATGATCCATATAAAACGTTTCTTTTTCCTTTTTTTTCAAAGACAATGCATTATGAATTAATTGACTTATGATTTGTGATGCAGCTGCTGTCAGATCCAATATAGTCACTTTCTTTCGCTACAAAACAAAATGCTCCGAACAAACATAAAATCCACCGACGTGACACCATTACAATAAACCATCCACTTGTTTCTGACACTGAGATCATTCTGGAGTCTGTACAGAGACACAAATTAGCTGTTTCAACTGGACGCTTTGCTTTTGACACACACCCACATCCGGTTTAGGGAAATGTCAGCTGTTAAGCGACTGAACGCCAGTGGGCGGGGCCTATGGTGCAGTGATGTAAAACTATTGGTCGACTGCTCTGGAGGCAGGGCATATGTAAATGTGTTTGTCTGTGTGACGTCACAGATCCCGCAATATCAAAACAAGCCATTTTTGGAGCTTGATTAAATAAATGCTTTGTTTATAATGAGCTCTGAAACTTACAGGATGTTTTAATGGTACAAAGACCTCTTATATGTCAAACAATCATGTCATGACCCTTTAAGAACTACACTGATACATATTTTCTGCTTGATTTACTTAAAAATTATGGATTTTTTTTTTTCATAATTTTATTACAAAGATCAAACAAGACTAGTCTTTGTATACTTTACATGTAAAGTAAACTTAATTTTAACATTTCTCTAGTTATTGTGTGTGTGTGTGTGTGTGTCTGTAGTTAAAGTTTCCTTTGCAATACTTTTTACTCAAACAATATATCACTGAATTAAGCCACACTTTTAAAGTGTATGCTTTATTTAGAAACAACCAAGTAAATAATACACTCACCTAAAGGATTATTAGGAACACCATACTAATACTGTGTTTGACCCCCTTTCACCTTCAGAACCGCCATTGATTCAACAAGGTGCTGAAAGCATTCTTTAGAAATGTTGGCCCATATTGATAGGATAGCATCTTGCAGTTGATGGAGATTTGTGGGATGCACATCCAGGGCACGGTCCTGTTCCACCACATCCCAAAGATGCTCTATTGGGTTGAGATCTGGTGACTGTGGGGGCCATTTTAGTACAGTGAACTCATTGTCATGTTCAAGAAACCAATTTGAAATGATTCGAGCTTTGTGACATGGTGCATTATCCTGCTGGAAGTAGCCATCAGAGAATGGGTACATGGTGGTCATAAAGGGATGGACATGGTCAGAAACAATGCTCAGGTAGGCCGTGGCATTTAAACGATGCCCAATGGGCACTAAGGGGCCTAAAGTGTGCCAAGAAAACATCCCCCACACCATTACACCACCACCACCAGCCTGCACAGTGGTAACAAGGCATGATGGATCCATGTTCTCATTTCGTTTACACCAAATTCTGACTACCATCTGAATGTCTCAACAGAAATTGAGACTCATCAGACCAGGCAACATTTTTCCAGTCTTCAAATGTCCAATTTTGGTGAGCTTGTGCAAATTGTAGCCTCTTTTTCCTATTTGTAGTGGAGATGAGTGGTACCCAGTGGGGTCTTCTGCTGTTGTAGCCCATCCGCCTCAAGGTTGTGCATGTTGTGGCTTCACAAATGCTTTGCTGCATACCTCGGTTGTAACGAGTGGTTATTTCAGTCAAAGTTGCTCTTCTATCAGCTTGAATCAGTCGGCCCATTCTCCTCTGACCTCTAGCATCAACAAGGCATTTTCTCCCACAGGACTGCCGCATACTGGATGTTTTTCCCTTTTCACATCATTCTTTGTAAACCCTAGAAATGGTTGTGCGTGAAAATCCCAGTAACTGAGCAGATTGTGAAATACTCAGACCGGCCCGTCTGGCACCAACAACCATGCCACGCTCAAAGTTGCTTAAATCACCTTTCTTTCCCATTCTGACATTCAGTTTGGAGTTCAGGAGATTGTCTTGACCAGGACCACACCCCTAAATGCATTGAAGCAACTGCCATGTGATTGGTTGATTAGATAATTGCATTAATGAGAAATTGAACAGGTGTTCCTAATAATCCTTTAGGTGAGTGTATAATACATAATAGAAGAAATGCAGCACCCGAACACAGAGACCTCAATACTTGGTACACAATACACACATGACCCATCACATTCAATGGGTCGTTTTTGAGTGTGAATTAAACTTGGCCATTTATGGGATTTTGGAAATTACATTAAGAAAAAGTTAATATTCCTCCATTGCATACATGATCCAGACAAAAAAATTTTTTCCAGTATTTTCTGGAATCTAGTGGAAACAGCCAAAACTGTCTGCAGGGTGCTAGAGCACACAGGGCCTGAGTTACACACTTTCAAAAATGAATTTATAACCAAAAAATCAAAAAGCGACTCTTTTTTGAAGAGGGCACTTTTAGCAGTGGTTTATGTAATTTCAAAGGGTTTCCTGTAAAATGACACCTAAATCGTGTATTTAGACCACTGTATGTGGGGATGGGAAGCTTTTCAATTTGGGTAGGCCAAATCCAGGAGGAAATGGTACCAGAGTAATTTAGTGTAAATAAGTTACTTTGTGTAAAACAGAGTTTAAGAGGTTAACCTAACAACAAAAGCAATGATAAAACAGTGTTAATACAGCTGGAAAACAGCGCAAAATGTTAGCTTATTAATTATTCAAGCCCCAGTGCATGATGGGAACACCTGTATCAGAAAGTTGAGTAGGTTTTACTTAATTTTATAACGTTTGATATTTACGCTTTAATTTCTACAAGCTTTATTTGAGTGCTAATGTAGAATTTACTTTGGGGTTTTTTGTAATTCTTGCATGAACTAACTTATTCTGGTAGAAATTACATTTGTTTTTTGTTTTTCTGTAGTATTTACTTCAACACAAAATAATTTTTATCAGTGAATCCCAAAATGGCTCTTCTATTGCACTACTCCCAAAACCTTTTGGAACCTTTATTTTTAAGAGTATATGTTAATATATGATAATAATATTTTATCTATGCATTTATTTTTATTTGTTCATTTTTTTCCTTTTTGCCTTGATGTTCAGGTTTGTTGACGTTCGCAATGTGCATAAATGTAAAAATTCAATAAAGATATGTTATACAAAAATTGGCTTATTTGGTGTGAAGCTGCATGTGGACTTAATGAATTACGTTCATTTCTAGGACGTTATACATAAGATTAATGCGTTCATTTCTAGCCGTTCCAGGGGGCACCAACTATACCTTTGTAACATAAGCAATATTATTGATTTGTCTGCACAGTGTATACTGCAGTCAAATAACATTCAGCTCCTCCTCTTTGGAGCTCCAATGGGGTGGAGGGATAGAGTTGTGGGTAGGGTTAGGGTGTGGATATTCTAGCTCCACCCATTAGGCACAAATTACATTCGCCCCTCCTCTCTGGAGTTCTAGTGGGGAGGAGCTACACGTACGCGCTGCAGTGAGCAGCCTCTCATTGGATGAGAACTGAACTGACCTGGTTCAACCGACTAACAAGGTTAGAGTAACAAACAGTAGCTATACATAAAAGCATCATACATTAAATAAATAACATAATGTGCACAAAGTACATAATAAATATAATCTGCTACTCGCAGAAGAAACAAGTCCAGTCATATCTAAAAATTAATAAATATGTGTATATATATAAATAACTGTGTGCAATTAAAAATGTAAAAAAAACAAAACAAATGCACTGGTAAACAAGGGGGTCAGAGATGTGCACTGATTTAGGAACAAAGGTTGCCTTCCTCCTTTGTGTCCTACAGCCGTCGCCCTGAGGGGAGCCACTCAAAAACAGAAAATAGGACAAATCCTGCCAGCCAACCTCAGCATTTGCTGTTCACTCATGATGGAAAGAGCCATAATAGGAATATTTGGAAATAGGAGCCTTTATTTCATATTTGATGATCTTTCCACAGTTATTAAACAGAACTGAATTATCTCTGACCTCAGCTGAACAGTGACACTATTGTGTGTTTTCAGAGCTGCTTTACCACAGAATTAAACTCTGTTTGCAGCACTGAATCATTATTTCCCTGTTTATCCCTGTAAAGCTGCTTTGAAACAGTCTGTATTGGAATAAAGCGCTATATACATAAAGGTGACTTACTTATTTTGCTGGCTCGTTCTCTTTGTTTTCTACATTTGTAAATAAACTGTGAAAAATCTTTTGTAATCTGTAAAAAAAAAAAAAAATTCTCAGTATGAAATACAATAATGAATAATAATTTCACATTCATGAATGTGCACTGAAGGGGCCTCGCGTTTACACAGATGTATATTTTTCTGAAACATTACAGTTTAGCATTTTGGCAATTGTAGGGTCATTCCATGTCAACTCAACCAGAGGACCCCTGCTAAAAAATGAGATTTTCATCATTTCATTTCTGGTGAAAGACATGCATATGAAGAAGAAAAATAGCATGGATGAGTATTTATTGAGTAATACACTATTTTGTCGTGGGCGTCAAAATGACAATTTTCCTCTGAGATTTGGAGCCAGATTACAGGGGGGTAAAAAGGACTTTAGAAAGATGGCAGCATCATTATGTTATTCTCACACAGAGACTGGGAGATCCATTAGTTAAATCTGTGTTGTGTTATATCCCAACGGTGACAGTTCAAAACTGGGAGAAATTAAGTAGCTTTCAAGTTTTTCTCCCAAAGTTTGCATGCCTGTACACTGTAAAAAAAAAAAAAAAAAAACTTTAAAAAGTAAGTAACCTGGTTGCCTTAAAATGTTGAGTTCATTGAAATTAAAAATTTGAGTTAATACAATGAAGGAAATGGGTTTAATAAATAGAAACTCAAAATATTATTGTATCTGAACCACATAAATAAAATAAAAATGTTGTGATAAATCATGAAAATAGCACAATTTGGCATGTTTCACGGCATTATAACAAATAAAACACAATTACGCAATATGCTAACAAAATCTTTTAATACTATTTGAATAAAGGGTGATGTCAATTCTCAAAAATGTTCATTGTATTAACTCAAAATGTTAAGGCAACCTGGTAATTTACTTTTTAAATATGTTTTTTTTTTTTTTTTTTTTTACAGTGTAACGCCAGAAGTATTAAAGATATCTTAATATCCTTGTAGATTTTGTTTTTAACAAACTTTTCTTTTGGTATCTTCATTTTAAAGGTCAAAAAGTCAAAAGTCAAAGTCAAAGTCAGCTTTATTGTCAATTCTGCCATACGTACAGTACATACATACAGAGAATTGAAATTCTATGACTCTCAGACCCTAGGTGCCTAACAACAACAAAACAATAACAATAACAACAAAAGTTTAACAGTAACAACAACAGAAGAAAGATTAAAAAAAGGTGGATAAAGTGAATTATAGAGGTAAAGTGGCGATGGCAAATAGTGCAAACAATAGTAACAATAGTGCAATTTCAGATTTAAGTCAGTGCAGGTATAAAATAAAATTATAAGAGTGTGTGCAAAAAAAGAGTCTGTAAGTCTGTACCAATTCCTCAGAGAGACAATATAATGAGGTAGATGAAGATGAAGGGAGGAGAACTGGGGGGATTCCCAGATCAGGTGCGTGGGGCAGAAGAGGGAGGGTCGGCAGAGTCGGGAGGGAGTTCAATGCCCTGACAGCTTGGGGAATGAAGCTGTCCTTCAGTCTGCTGGTCCTTGCTTGGAGACTGCATAGCCTCCTCCCTGATGGCAGCAGACTGAGAGGCTGTGCGATGGGTGGGTGGGGTCTCTCGCAATGATGAGGGCTTTGCGGGAGACGCGGGAGTTATAAAGGGAGTTCTGCGCTGAAGTGCTTTACGGCAGGATGCGTTGCAGGCGCCGTACCACACAGTGATGCAGCTGGTCAGAATGCTCTCGATGGTGCCTCTGTAGAAGGTGCGCATGATGGGGGCTGGGGCTCCGGCTCTTCTCAGCTTGCGGAGAAAGTAGAGTCGCTGCTGTGCTTTCTTGGTCAGTGCTGTGGTGTTGGCGGTCCAGGAAAGGCCCTCGATCGTTCAATCACAGAGATGTGGAGATCTTAATATGGCTCCATGAGAAAATTGGTCAATTGATCACTTTGCATGCACTCTAAAAAATTTGTCCATTTTCAACCCAACTTGGGTTACAGCTGACCTGTAGCTCAAACAATAAGAGTGTGGCGGTAGCAACGCCAAAGTCATGGGTTCGACTCCCAGGGAAAGCAAGAACTGACAAAATGTGTACTTTGATCACTTTGGATAAAAGCGTCTGCCAAATGCGTAAATGTAATGCTATTAACCCAGCAGTTTTTAGAGTGTACAGTTGATTTTTTTTCTTTTAAAAAGGATTATCTGAACAACAAATAATGTTGGAACTAGAGCTGTATCTTGTTTTTTTTTCCCAAAGTTTATGTGCCTGTCTCTCAAAAAGTATTAAAGAGTATTAATTTTCAAGGCCCTCGATGGTTCAATCCCATAGATATGAGGATCCCAATGTGGCTCCATGTTCAATTTGTTGAATATTACCCATTTTCAATGGTCAAAAACCAAAAGGTTCACTTTGCACACAGCTGATTCTTACTGTATCTAAAGGGGAATGTCTGAGGAATAAATAATGTTGAAACTAAATGTGTCTTGTTTCCACCTATGAAAACAATTACATAGAACATTCTTGTGTGAGTGTCATAAATATTCCTTTCACCAAGTTTGTGTGCCTGTAACTCAAGAAGTATTAAATATATCGCAATATGATTTTACATTCCAGTTCTTAGCAAACTTTTCCTTTGGTATGTTAATCTTTAAGGTCCTATATGGTTCCGTCCCATTGTATGGGGATCTCCATGTTGCTCCTGCTGTACAAATTGTTGGTCAAAAAACAAATGTGGTTCACTTAGCACACTGATACTTACTGTATCTAAATGGGAATGTCTGAGGAATAAATAATGCTGAAACTATAAATGTAGCTGATACACAGTGTATAAATACACTGAAACGATCAAGTTGAGGCACACTAACGTGCTCTCAGAAGTCTGTTCAGAAGAGCAAAGAAACTTGAATTCATAGTTAAAAAATCATGTCCAAAATATTTTACTGTAGGCTACATAAGCTGTATGTTTGGCTTTGATTAATATATTCATTCAATTTGTATCTTCCTGTAAGATGTCAATTCTCGTCAATGTCAAAATGACAGCCAATCAGATCAAAGAAGGCGGGGCTTAATGGTCACTGAAGATTAGTGTGAATTCAAACACGACGCTTTTAGTTTTTGCAGTGAAAGAGTGTGTGCGTGCGTGGCTAGAAGTAGCTAAACATTTAATATTTGGCTAACTACTCAACTATTTTTATGTAATTTTGCCATTTTGAATTGAAAATATGGAATCATATAAATTTATAACCGAATGTGATGAAGCGCAAAATGTTTTTTTGACATATTAGACACAAACAAGAGTAAATGTGTGCATATAAAAAAAATTTAAATATATAAATAAATAAATAAATACACACACACTCACCTAAAGGATTATTAGGAACACCATACTAATACTGTGTTTGACCCCCTTTCGCCTTCAGAACTGCCTTAATTCTACGTGGCATTGATTCAACAAGGTGCTGAAAGCATTCTTTAGAAATGTTGGCCCATATTGATAGGATAGCATCTTGCAGTTGATGGAGATTTGTGGGATGCACATCCAGGGCACGAAGCTCCCGTTCCACCACATCCCAAAGATGCTCTATTGGGTTGAGATCTGGTGACTGTGGGGGCCATTTTAGTACAGTGAACTCATTGTCATGTTCAAGAAACCAATTTGAAATGATTCGAGCTTTGTGACATGGTGCATTATCCTGCTGGAAGTAGCCATCAGAGAATGGGTACATGGTGGTCATAAAGGGATGGACATGGTCAGAAACAATGCTCAGGTAGGCCGTGGCATTTAAACGATGCCCAATTGGCACTAGGGGGCCTAAAGTGTGCCAAGAAAGCATCCCCCACACCATTACACCACCACCACCAGCCTGCACAGTGGTAACAAGGCATGATGGATCCATGTTCTCATTCTGTTTACGCCAAATTCTGACTCTACCATCTGAATGTCTCAACAGAAATCAAGACTCATCAGACCAGGCAACATTTTTGGTGAGCTTGTGCAAATTGTAGCCTCTTTTTCCTATTTGTAGTGGAGATGAGTGGTACCCAGTGGGGTCTTCTGCTGTTGTAGCCCATCCGCCTCAAGGTTGTGCGTGTTGTGGCTTCACAAATGCTTTGCTGCATACCTCGGTTGTAACGAGTGGTTATTTCAGTCAAAATTGCTCTTCTATCAGCTTGAATCAGTCGGCCCATTCTCCTCTGACCTCTAGCATCAACAAGGCATTTTTGCCCACAGGACTGTCGCATACTGGATGTTTTTCCCTTTTCACACCATTCTTTGTAAACCCTAGAAATGGTTGTGCGTGAAAATCCCAGTAACTGAGCAGATTGTGAAATACTCAGACCGGCCCGTCTGGCACCAACATCCATGCCACGCTCAAAATTGCTTAAATCACCTTTCTTTTCCATGCTGACATTCAGTTTGGAGTTCAGGAGATTGTCTTGACCAGGACCACACCCCTAAATGCATTGAAGCAACTGCCATGTGATTGGTTGATTAGATAATTGCATTAATGAGAAATTGAACAGGTGTTCCTAATAATCCTTTAGGTGAGTGTATATATCTGTAGAATTATAAATAATCAAGTCAAGTAGAAGAAAAAAGTAAAAAAATAAAAATAAAGAAGTGGAATAAAATAAGTGTGGGAGCTCCACAGGGCTGTGTCCTGAGTCCCCTGCTCTACTCTCTCTACACGCATGACTGTTTGTCCACACACAGCTCCACCTCTATCATCAAATTTGCTGATGATACTGTTGTCCTGGGCCTCATTTCCAACAACAATGTGACGGCATACTTGGACTAGGTGGAGCATCTAACATCATGGTGCCAGGACAACTGTCTCTCTCTGAATGTTGGCAAGACCAAAGAAATGATTGTGGACTTCAGGAAGAGACAGCAACGGACATACTCCCCCCTCATGATCAGCGGGTCACCAGTGGAGAGAGTGAGCAGCTTCAAGTACCTGGGTGTAAACATCTCCGAGGACCTGACCTGGACTGCTCACATTCAGACACAGGTTAAAAAAGCCAGGCAAAGACTGTACCACCTGCGCCAGCTGAGGAAATTCAGGGTTTCACCAGCTATCCTGAAAACTTTCTATTTAGGGGCGATAGAAAGTGTACTAACTCAGTGCATCACAGCGTGGTATGGGAACAGCACCAGTCATGACTGCAAAGCCCTGCAAAGAGTTGTGCGCTTATCCGAGCGTATCTCAGGGTCAGCTCTCCCGTCTCTGCAGGACGTCTACACCAAACGCTGCAAAGGTAGAGCTACTAAGATCATCAAGGACTCTAATCACCCTGCAAACCCTCATTTCACGCTGCTGCCATCTGGTAGCGCTTCCGAAGCCTGATGGCCAAAACTGAGAGACTCAGGAGGAACTTCTTCCCCCAGGCCATCAGACTCCTGAACTCAGTCACTTAACATCACGTGACTTCACTTCAGGATAAACATCGATACACTGACATTGCACTGCACTTTCTGTTCTCGTTGTTACTGTGTAACAACCTGTTATAAACCTGTTTGCACATTATACTCTTTATACATTTGTTAACCACATATTTATAAGTCTACAGTTTACTCACTGCACAGTTTACTTCACTTATTTTATTCCACTTCTTTATTTTTATTTTTTTACTTTTTTCTTCTACCTGACTTGATTATTTATAATTCTACAGATATATATATATAGTACTTTCTTATTCTATTTCTATTATAATTTCCTCCTTGTGTTTTTAACTGTGAATTTGCACTGTCCATGGAGCGGACCTGTTTACATTTCACTGCCGGTTGTATATTCTGTATATAACTGTGCATGTGACAAATAAAACTCTTGAATCTTGAATCTTGAAGTGAAGTAAACTGTGCAGTGAGTAAACTGTAGACTTATAAATATGTGGTTAACAAATGTATAAAGAAGTATAATGTGCAAACAGGTTTATAACAGGTTGTTACACAGTAACAACGAGAACAGAAAGTGCAGTGCAATGTCAGTGTATCGATGTTTATCCTGAAGTGAAGTCACGTGATGTTAAGTGACTGAGTTCAGGAGTCTGATGGCCTAGGGGAAGAAGCTCCTCCTGAGTCTCTCAGTTTTGGCCATCAGGCTTCGGAAGCGCTTACCAGATGGCAGCAGTGTGAAATGAGGGTTTGCAGGGTGATTAGAGTCCTTGATGATCTTAGTAGCTCTACCTTTGCAGCGTTTGGTGTAGACGTCCTGCAGAGACGGGAGAGCTGACCCTGAGATACGCTCGGATAAGCGCACGACTCTTTGCAGGGCTTTGCAGTCATGACTGGTGCTATTTCCATACCACGCTGTGATGCACTGAGTTAATACACTTTCTATCGCCCCTAAATAGAAAGTTTTCAGGATAGCTGGTGAAACCCTGAATTTCTCAGCTGGCGCAGGTGGTACAGTCTTTGCCTGGCTTTTTTCACCTGTGTCTGAATGTGAGCAGTTCAGGTCAGGTCCTCGGAGATGTTTACACCCAGGTACTTGAAGCTGCTCACTCTCTCTACTGGTGACCCGCTGATCATGAGGGGGGAGCATGTCCGTTGCTGTCTCTTCCTGAAGTCCACAATCATTTCTTTGGTCTTGCCAACATTCAGAGAGAGACAGTTGTCCTGGCACCATGATGTTAGATGCTCCACCTCGTCCAAGTATGCCGTCTCATTGTTGTTGGAAATGAGGCCCAGGACAACAGTATCATCAGCAAATTTGATGATAGAGGTGGAGCTGTGTGTGGACAAACAGTCATGCGTGTAGAGAGAGTAGAGCAGGGGGCTCAGGACACAGCCCTGTGGAGCTCCCACACTCAGGGTGATGGAGGTGGAGGTGAACTGGCCTATTCTCATTACCTGAGGCCTGCCAGTGAGGAAGTCTTCAATCCAGTGGCAGAGAGAAGGATTCAGGCCGAGATCCAGGAGTTTGGCGGTTAGCTTAATGGGAACTATGGTGTTAAAGGCGGAGCTATAGTCAATAAATAGCAGCCTTACGTAGTTCCCACTTTTGCTGTCGATGTGAGTGAGGAGTGGAGGACATGAGAGATGGCATCTTCAGTTGATCTATTGGGACGATAGGCAAACTGAAGAGGGTCCAAAGTGTCAGGAATGAATGGTGTTTTTAATGCACATGGTGTTGTGGGATGCACATCCAGGGCACGAAGCTCTCGTTCCACCACATCCCAAATATGCTCTATTGGGTTGAGATCTGGTGACTGTGGGGGCCATTTTAGTACAGTGAACTCATTGTCATGTTCAAGAAACCAATTTGAAATGATTCGAGCTTTGTGACATGGTGCATTATCCTGCTGGAAGTAGCCATCAGAGAATGGGTATATGGTGGTCATAAAGGGACGGACATGGTCAGAAACAATGCTCAGGTAGGCCGTGGCATTTAAACGATGCCCAGTTGGCACTAAGGGGCCTAAAGTGTGCCAGGAAAACATCCCCCACACCATTACACCACCACCACCAGCCTGCACAGTGGTAACAAGGCATGATGGATCCATGTTCTCATTCTGTTTACGCCAAATTCTGACTCTACTATCTGAATGTCTCAACAGAAATCGAGACTCATCAGACCAGGCAACATTTTTCCAGTTTTCAACTGTCCAATTTTGGTGAGCTTGTGCAAATTGTAGCCTCTTTTTCCTATTTGTAGTGGAGATGAGTGGTACCCGGTGGGGTCTTCTGCTGTTGTAGCCCATCCGCCTCAAGGTTGTGCGTGTTGTGGCTTCACAAATGCTTTGCTGCATACCTCGGTTGTAACGAGTGGTTATTTCAGTCAAAGTTGCTCTTCTATCAGCTTGAATCAGTCGGCCCATTCTCCTCTGACCTCTAGCATCAACAAGGCATTTTCTCCCACAGGACTGCCGTGATACTGGATGTTTTTCCCTTTTCACACCATTCTTTGTAAACCCTAGAAATGGTTGTGCGTGAAAATCCCAGTAACTGAGCAGATTGTGAAATACTCAGACCAGCCCGTCTGGCACCAACAACCATGCCACGCTCAAAATTGCTTAAATCACCTTTCTTTCCCATTCTGACATTCAGTTTGGAGTTCAGGAGATTGTCTTGACCAGGACCACACCCTAAAATGCATTGAAGCAACTGCCATGTGATTGGTTGATTAGATAATTGCATTAATGAGAAATTGAACAGGTGTTCCTAATAATCCTTTAGGTGAGTGTATATATATATATATATATATATATATATATATATATATATATATATATATATATATATATATATATATATATATATATATATATATATATATATATATTATTTGCAAAGCGTTTAAATTGATTACTTTACAACTATATAGGGCTATAATTAGACCTAGAACAACTTTTAGCATTCATATATCTTCTTTAATCCCTTAAATCTATTTTAATCATTTAATTATTCAATTTATTTAAATAAAAAGACCAACCCCGCAAAAAAAAACAAAACAAAAATGTTGGTCCCCCAATGTTCAAGACATGGTTACGGCCTGCAATCAAGATAATTAAAGTATTTCATAAAAAAATTAAATAAAAACACGTGTTCATATGGACGTTGGGTGACTTTTATTTTGACGACGTCTCTTCCTGTGACGCTCGCTTCCGGTGTGCTCAGTTTTGGTAATGTTTTGCTAACTTTGAGGCGAACCAGCATTAGAAACGGTATTTTGTCTTGACACTGATTTGTTTGTAAGTGTCATCGTTGCAGAACTTATTGTTTGGTGAGACTTTCTCCCGTTTTCCCTGTCGACGAGTGACGTTAGTTGATATTAATGCAAGCTGTTTGCAGGATTAATAACCCGTTTCCCCCCTTATAGAAGGCAATCACTATCCATTTTTAATAACGTGAAATAATAATGAAATGCTAGTTACAATAGTAATACTTATGCAGTAATGTTTTGCATTGAAAAGGCATTTCATATGTCTGTGTTTTGATTCGCAGTGGTTGGTGTAATGCTCCACAGAGCACAGATGTGATGTCTGCCTCTACAGTCATCGAGGATGTGGAGGATGAGGTGGAGTTTGTGTCTGTAAGTGTGCTTAAATGTCCCTGCCTTGATTTGTAATGTGAGTTATTAGGACGGTGGTGTGGCTCTGGGTCTGATTGAGTCCTGGTGTTTCAGGAGGGCCCTCTCAGACCAGTGCTGGAGTGCATAGACCTGCTGAGTGATGGAGAGGATGAAGGAGGCCTGTCCGCCACAGACACCGTGAGTTTCTTCACTCACGGCCCAGAATATAAAAGCTAAAGGTGGAGAAAGTGTGTGCATCATTTACGCACAGTCATGTTGCTCAGCAACACAAAAAAACACATTTGGCAGAATGTCCAGGCTGCTCTTTTCCCATTATGATTCATACAGCCAAGCTCCAAGTCTTCTGAAGCTACGTGCTAGCTTTATGTGAGAATCCGGCTGAGATTTAAAGGGACACGATCGTTTTAAGTAATTATTTTCTTATTTGTATTGTATTGTTGTGGCGCAGCATTATTCAATGTGTTGACGTAACTTCCACTGAAACAGAAAGACCGGGTGGGGCATATCGAGCAGCCCCTCCCCTTTTTTTAAACCGCCAATAGCGTTTAGTTTATATCAGAGTATCAGAGACGTTGAGCTTGGTAAAGCCGCAGTTTCCTCCTAATCTCCTCCATATCACTTTAAAATCCAACATTTTGTGCAGATTTGACTCTGAGTTGACTCGATCACATGATCTGCTCTAGAGCATTCTCTGAATCATTCGCTATCCCCTATATAGTGCACTGTCTGAATCGTTCCCTATCCCCTATATAGTGCACTGTCTGATCGTTCCCTATCCCCTATATAGTGCACTGTCTGAATCGTTCCCTATCCCCTATATGGTGCACTGTCTGATCGTCCCCTATCCCCTATAGAGTGCACTCTCTGAATCGTTCCCTATCCCCTATATACACTGCACTGTCTGAATCGTTCCCTATGCCCTATATAGTGCACTGTCGGATCGTTCCCTATCCCCTATATAGTGCACTCTCTGAATCATTCCCTGTCCCCTATATAGTGCACTGTCTGATCATCCCCTATCCCCTATAGAGTGCACTCTCTGAATCGTTCCCTATCCCCTATATAGAGCACTGTCTGAATCGTTCCCTATCCCCTATATAGTGCACTGTCTGATCGTCCCCTATCCCCTATAGAGTGCACTGTCTGATCGTCCCCTATCCCCTATAGAGTGCACTCTCTGAGTCGTTCCCTATCCAGTATATACTGCACTCTCTGAATCGTTCCCTATCCCCTATATACTGCACTGTCTGATCGTTCCCTATCCCCTATATAGTGCACTGTCTGATCGTTCCCTATCCCCTATATAGTGCACTGTCTGATCGTTCCCTATCCCCTATAGAGTACACTGTCTGAATCGTTCCCTATCCCCTATATAGTGCACTGTCTGATCGTTCCCTATCCCCTATAGAGTGCACTCTCTGAATCGTTCCCTATCCCCTATATAGAGCACTGTCTGAATCGCTCCCATCCCCTATATAGTGCACTGTCTGATCGCCCCTATCCCCTATAGAGTGCACTGTCTGATCGTCCCTATCCCCTATAGAGTGCACTCTCTGAGTCGTTCCTATCCCCTATATACTGCACTCTCTGAATCGCTCCCTATCCCCTATATACTGCACTGTCTGATCGTTCCCTATCCCCTATATAGTGCACTGTCTGATCGTTCCCTATCCCCTATATACTGCACTGTCTGAATCGTTCCCATCCCCTATATACTGCACTGTCTGATCGTTCCCTATCCCCTATATACTGCACTGTCTGATCGTTCCCTATCCCCTATATACTGCACCTGATCGCTCCCTATCCCTATATACTGCACTGTCTGATGTCTGATCGTCCCTATCCCTATATAGTGCACTGTCTGATCATCCCCTATAGAGTGCACTCTGATTCAAGATTCAAGAGTTTTATTTGTCACATACACAGTTATATACAGAATATACAACCGGCAGTGAAATGTAAACAGGTCCGCTCCATGGACAGTGCAAATTCACAGTTAAAAACACAAGGAAGAAATTATAATATAAATAGGATATAAAAATATATATAATATATATATATAAATATATATATATATATATATATATATATATATATATATATATATATATATATATATATATATATATATATATATATATATATATATATATATATATATGTCTATATCTGTAGAATTATAAATAATCAAGTCAAGAGAAAAAAAAGGTAACAAATAAGGATAAAGTGGAATAAAATAATTGAAGTAGACTGTGCAGTGAGTAAACTGTAGACTTATAAATATGTGGTTAACAAATGTATAAAGAGTATAATGTGCAAACAGGTTTATGACAGGTTGTTACACAGTAACAACGAGAACAGAAAGTGCAGTGCAATGTCAGTGTATCGATGTTTATCCTGAAGTGAAGTCACGTGATGTTAAGTGACTGAGTTCAGGAGTCTGATGGCCTGGGGAAGAAGCTCCTCCTGAGTCTCTCAGTTTTGGCCATCAGGCTTGAAGCGCTACCAGATGGTAGCAGTGTGAAATGAGGGTTTGCAGGGTGATTAGAGTCCTTGATGATCTTGGTAGCTCTACCTTTGCAGCGTTTGGTGTAGACGTCCTGCAGAGACGGAGAGCTGACCCTGAGATACGCCGGATAAGCGCACTACTCTTTGCAGGGCTTTGCGGTCATGACTGGTGCTGTTCCCATACCACGCTGTGATGCACTGAGTTAAAACACTTTCTATCGCCCCTAAATAGAAAGTTTTCAGGATAGCTGGTGAAACCCTGAATTTCCTCAGCTGGCGCAGGTGGTACAGTCTTTGCCTGGCTTTTTTCACGTGTCTGAATGTGAGCAGTCCAGGTCAGGTCCTCTGAGATGTTTACTCCCAGGTAGTTGAAGCTGCTCACTCTCTCTACTGGTGACCCGCTGATCATGAGGGGGGAGTATGTCCGTTGCTGTCTCTTCCTGAAGTCCACAATCATTTCTTTGGTCTTGCCAACATTCAGAGAGAGACAGTTGTCCTGGCACCATGATGTTAGATGCTCCACCTCGTCCCAAGTATGCCGTCTCATTGTTGTTGGAAATGAGGCCCAGGACAACAGTATCATCAGCAAATTTGATGATAGAGGTGGAGCTGTGTGTGGACAAACAGTCATGCGTGTAGAGAGAGTAGAGCAGGGGGCTCAGGACACAGCCCTGTGGAGCTCCCACACTCAGGGTGATGGAGGTGGAGTTGGACTGGCCTATTCTCACCACCTGAGGCCTGCCAGTGAGGAAGTCCTCAATCCAGTGGCAGAGAGAAGGATTCAGGCCGAGATCCAGGAGTTTGGAGGTTAGCTTGGTGGGAACTATGGTGTTAAAGGCTGAGCTATAGTCAATAAATAGCAGTCTTACGTAGTTCCCACTTTTGCTGTCGATGTGAGTGAGGGAGGAGTGGAGGACATGAGAGATGGCATCTTCAGTCGATCTATTGGGACGATAGGCAAACTGAAGAGGGTCCAAAGATCGTTCCCTATCCCCTATATAGTGCACTGTCTGATCATCCCCTATAGAGTGCACTCTGATCGTTCCCTATCCCCTATATAGTGCACTGTCTGATCGTTCCCTATCCCCTATATAGTGCACTGTCTGAATAGTTCCCTATCCCCTATATAGTGCACTGTCTGATCATCCCCTATAGAGTGCACTCTGATCGTTCCCTATCCCCTAGATAGTGCACTCTCTGAATCGCTCCTCATCCCCTATATACTGCACTGTCTGATCGTTCCCTATCCCCTATATAGTGCACTCTCTGAATCGTTCCCTATCCCCTATATAGTGCACTCTCTGAATCATTCCCTGTCCCCTATATAGTGCACTCTCTGAATTGTTCCCTATCCCCTATATAGTGCACTGTCGGAATCATTCCCTGTCCCCTATATAGTGCACTGTCTGAATCGTTCGCTATCCCCTATATAGTGCACTGTCTGAATCGTTGCCTATCCCCTATATAGTGCACTGTCTGAATCGCTCCCTATCCCCTATATAGTGCACTGTCTGATCGCTCCCTATCCCCTATATAGTGCACTGTCTGAATCGTTCCCTATCCCCTATATAGTGCACTGTCTGAATCGCTCCTATCCCCTATATAGTGCACTGTCTGATTGTCCCCTATCCCCTATATAGTGCACTGTCTGATCGCCCCTATCCCCTATAGAGTGCACTGTCTGATCGTTCCCTATCCCCTATATAGTGCACTGTCTGAATCGCTTCCTCATCCCCTATATAGTGCACTGTCTGAATCATTCCCTGTCCCCTATATAGTGCACTGTCTGAATCGTTCGCTATCCCCTATATAGTGCACTGTCTGAATCGTTGCCTATCCCCTATATAGTGCACTGTCTGAATCGTTGCCTATCCCCTATATAGTGCACTGTCTGAATCGCTCCTATCCCCTATATAGTGCACTGTCTGATCGCTCCTCATCCCCTATATAGTGCACTGTCTGAATCGCTCCTCATCCCCTATAGTGCACTGTCTGAATCGCTCCCTATCCCCATATAGTGCACTGTCTGATCGTTCCCTATCCCCTATATAGTGCACTGTCTGATCGTTCCCTATCCCCTATATAGTGCACTGTCTGATTGTCCCCTATCCCCTATAGAGTGCACTCTCTGAATCGTGTGTCTGAAAGACAAAAGCCTTCCACAGACTGTAATAAATGGCTGTTGTTTTATATTTTAAACTGATTTATTCCTGTGATCAAAGCTGAACTTTCAGCATCATTACTCCAGTCTTCAGGGGCGGGACAGTGGCTCAGTGGGTAGCACTGTCGCTTCACAGCACGAAGGCCCATGGCTCGAGCCCTGTGGAGTTTGCGTTTTCTCCCATGTCAGCGTGGGTTTCCTCCGGGTGCTCCCACACTAAAGACACCAAAGTCATGCAGGTTAGGTGGATTGGACATGCCAAATTGGCCGTAGGAGTGTGTGTGTGTGAGTGAGTAAGCAGACCCTGCAAACGGCTCTATATAGGAAAATGTAGATTACCCCAGTCTAAAGTGTCACATGATCCTTCAGAAATCATTCTAATATGATGATTTGCTGCTCAAGAAGCATTTCTGATTGTCAATGTTGAAGACAGTTGTTTTTGTGAACATTTTGAGAGATTTGAAGTTCCAGTATTTATTGTATGCAATGCATCCTGGTTGACTTTGTTTGTTTTAAAGGGTGTGTTTGTGTGTGTTGTGCTCAGATCGAGGATCTGGTGAACCGGCAGCGGGCTCATGCTGTGTCCACGCTGGACAGACTGGCACGACAGGTCGCTGTGGAGAAGCAGGAGAGGGCTGACAAGTCCAAAGCTTTCAAGGTTTGTCTCTTCTCATTCCTTGTGCAATTTGTAAAAAAAGAAAGTGTGTGTTTGTATACACTCACCTAAAGGATTATTAGGAACACCTGTTCAATTTCTTATTAATGCAATTATCTAATCAACCAATCACATGGCAGTTGCTTCAATGCATTTAGGGGTGTGGTCCTGGTCAAGACAATCTCCTGAACTCCAAACTGAATGTCAGAATGGGAAAGAAAGGTGATTTAAGCAATTTTGAGCGTGGCATGGTTGTTGGTGCCAGACGGGCCGGTCTGAGTATTTCACAATCTGCTCAGTGAAGCCACAACACGCACAACCTTGAGGCGGATGGGCTACAACAGCAGAAGACCCCACCGGGTACCACTCATCTCCACTACAAATAGGAAAAAGACGCTACAATTTGCACAAGCTCAACAAGCTTCAAAACCGTTGAAGACTGGAAAAATGTTGCCTGGTCTGACGAGTCTCGATTTCTGTTGAGACATTCAGATGTTAGAGTCAGAATTTGGCGTAAACAGAATGAGAACATGGATCCATCATGCCTTGTTACCACTGTGCAGGCTGGTGGTGGTGGTGGTGTAATGGTGTGGGGGATGTTTTCTTGGCATACTTTAGGCCCCTTAGTGCCAATTGGGCATCGTTTAAATGCCACGGCCTACCTGAGCATTGTTTCTGACCATGTCCATCCCTTTATGACCACCATGTACCCATTCTCTGATGGCTACTTCCAGCAGGATAATGCACCATGTCACAAAGCTCGAATCATTTCAAATTGGTTTCTTGAACATGACAATGAGTTCACTGTACTAAAATGGCCCCCACAGTCACCAGATCTCAACCCAATAGAGCATCTTTGGGATGTGGTGTAACGGGAGCTTCGTGCCCTGGATGTGCATCCCACAAATCTCCATCAACTGCAAGATGCTATCCTATCAATATGGGCCAACATTTCTAAAGAATGCTTTCAGCACCTTGTTGAATCAATGCCACGTAGAATTAAGGCAGTTCTGAAGGCGAAAGGGGGTCAAACACAGTATTAGTATGGTGTTCCTAATAATCTTTTAGGTGAGTGTATATGTGTATACTTTTTTTCTTCTTCTTCTTCCCCCACTTAAAAAGATGAGAGGCCTGTAATTTTCATCATAGGTACACTTCAACTATGAGAGACCGAATCAGAAAAAAAAATCCTGAAAATCTCATTGTCTGATTTTTCAAGAATTTATTTGCAAATTATGGTGGAAAATAAGCATTTGGTCACCTACAAAAAAAGCAAGATTTCTGGCTCTCACAGACCTGTAACCTCTTCTTCAAGAGGCTCCTCTGTCCTCCACTCTTACCTGTATTGAACTTTTATCAGTATAAAAGACACCTGTCCACAACCTCAAACAGTCAGACTCCAAACTCCACTATGGCCAAGACCAAAGAGCTGTCAAAGGACACCAGAAACAAAATTGTAGACCTGCATACAGGATGATCCAGAAGAGGATTGGGAGAATGTCATATGGTCAGATGATACCAAAATATGAGTTTTTACCAAAAAGTTGTCGTGTTTGGAGGAGAAAGAAGGCTGAGTTGCATCCAAAGTGCACCATACCCACTGTGAAGCATGGGGGTGGAAACCTCATGCTTTGGGGCTGTTGTTCTGCAAAGGGACCAGGACGACTGATCCGTGTAAAGGAAAGAATGAATGGGGCCATGTATCGTGAGATTTTGAGTAAAACATCAGCAAGGGCATTGAAGATGAAACGTGGCTGGGTCTTTCAGCATGATCCCAAACAAACCACCCGGGCAACGAAGCATTTCAAGGTCCTGGAGTGGCCTAGCCAGTCTCCAGATCTCAACCCCATAGTAAATCTTTGGAGGGAGTTGAAAATCCATGTTTCCCAGCGACAGCCCCAAAACATCACTGCTCTAGAGGACATCTGCATGGAGGAATGGGCCAAAATACCAGCAACAGTGTGTAAAAACATTTGACCGCTGTCATTGCCAACAAAGGGTGTATAACAAAGTATTGAGATTAACTTTTGTTATTGACCAAATACTTATTTTCCACCATAATTTGCAAATAAATTCTTTAAAAATCAGACAATGTGATTTTTTTTTTTCTGGATTTTTATTAATTTTTTTCTCATTCTGTCTCTCATAGTTTGTACCTATGATGAAAATTACAAGCCTCTCTCATCTTTTTAAGTGGGAGAACTTGCACAATTGGTGGCTGACTAAATACTTTTTTGCTCCACTGTATATACCGATCAGGCATAACATTATGACCTGGCAAAAATGTATCTCAATAAAATCTTTTCATATCAGTCAATATCGATAATTATCACGATAAATGTCATATTTCTTTCTTTCAAATGCAAAGGAAGATTTTTGCTCCTAAGTGAAAGTTGAAACTAGACTGTTAATTGTGGTTTTAAACTAAGTTTTATTGTCAGAATGATTTGCACTTTTTAATTTTTCCTTCAGAAATGAAATATCTTAATAGAAAATATAATGTATTAGTTTCTGCATGTGTTAACGGCTGATATTGTTTCTAGTCATGAAACAGGTTTGTGTTGCCTGACTTTGGCATATATCTTCGGCACAGTATTAATAATATTACATGTTTTGTCTTAGAAATGCACATTTGACAGTGAGTTGACAGTAGTAGTAGCTTGAGTTAGGAGGATGCAGATGTACATTTTGTTGAACAACCTAATTTTTATATGGTAAAATGTAATGACTGAGTTTTATTAAAATTAACCATTGGTCTTCCATAGTATCATACACTTAGATCATGATAACCACAGTTAAAAACATGCATATAGTTCTTCACTACCGTGGTAAAATATATCTATATGTTTTCTATGGTATTTGTAAGAAAGAACAGTAGCCTAGCCTAATAACATTTAGTATAAATGCACAAATTCTATGGGAAGGAGGCGGGAACTGGCTAACATTTAAAAGACTGTAATTAAATAAATAAACAAACTGAAAGTAACGCGGGCAGCCCCTCACGGACGACTGCCGCACACACATAATAAAACACAACGTAAAGTCCAGGCCTGGGCCTCTCTCGTCCTTCACTGGTGTCGCTCGTCCTTGTATGCCTCCGAGCTCCATCATGAGGACTCGAGACCGGTGTGCCTCGCAGGCGACGCTCATTCTCAATCACGCACCGGTCTCGCTCGCTCCTCCCACGTCTCTCGCTCGTCCACCTCGCCACATATTCCATTACTCCTTTTAGTACATGTCTACATTATTTAATATTTAATTCAATTCTATATGAATAGAATATCCCACATCCATGGTAAATTATGGAGATTTGTAGATCGAAAATCCTGTATCGTGTTTGTCAGAGCTTATCATTATGGACATCAATTTTATCGCGATTCGATATGATATTGTTTATCGGCCCAGCCCTAAGGTGAAGTGTATAACACTGATTATCTCTTCATCACGGCTCCTGTTAGTGGGTGGGATATATTACAACGTGTCCTAACTACAACATGATGAAGGCGTCTTTTCCATGTTAATTCGAGTTTTTGTCCTAACTAGCCGCGACGACGACACGCGATGATTCTATTTTAGAAACGGTGTCTATTTCTGCGACGTCACGGCTGGAACAACACAAAACATGGCAATGATAATCTCAGGTAGTGTTTATGTGCTTTATTTAATGTTAAAAGCGTGTAATGTGACTTGAATATCGTTTTAGTGCTCACAGCTCTGTAACGTAGTCTTGGATAATTCACCAAATTAAACAAATGGAAACAAGAATGTGAACAAACAAGTGTATTCTATGACAAAGATTGTTTTAGTAACTCCGTATGTATTTTTAGTGATGTGTAATATTTGTGAATTTGATTATGGAGGCTACTTATCCATTTCCTTGCGAGTGCCGCCATACACTTGCCGCGAGAGCCCGCCCACACGCTGTTCTGATTGGCTGTGGTTTTTGATTGATTTGTCGCATCTCGTAGTCGAGTCTGGTTGTCGTTGGAATCTTATTGTGTCGCGTGTACTTAGGACACAGTGTTAGGCAGCAAGTGAGCATTTTGTGTAATTTAATGTAAAATAAAATGATTAATCGATTTTGGCTTATAATTCTATAAATATCAATTATACCTCTGGCGCCAAAGGCTGCTGGGTAAAGTGAGGTCACTGTTGGGCTCTCTAGTACATGTTTGGCACGAATGACATTCTTAGTATTTTGTGATTTTTGTACTGTAGGAGAAGATTATTTCACAGCAAGCACATGGGCGGCATGAGCTGTCAGTCAACCGGAGTAACAATGACAGAGATGATGCCAAGCGTTGTGTGGACATTTGGCTCAAAATGCCAGGTCTGTGATGTTCTCCATCTAATATGAGTGCGTGTAAGCGGTCAGTTCTTGTGCTCATGTTGTCTGGATTGCTCAGAATTACAGCCAGGCTCCATTAACCCCTGCTCACTGTGGAGACGCAGATCGGCTCCGGCTGCAGTGCGGCTTTCCCCTCAGACCTGCCCGGTCATCAACTGCGGCAGAGTCTACGACAACGTGCCTTTGCTCGAGGGTCATCTTAAACGGTTGCAAAATTGCTCAGATTTCCTTTGTTTACAGTTGAATTTACATAATTGCACATTTACAATTTAATAAATTCATCTTTCATTGACAGCTTTGATCATTCACCCTGTGACCCCACTATCACCCTGAAAGGCAGCCCCTCTTCTATCTACGCCTGTGTGGCCTGTGGGCGCCACTTTAGCTCTAAAGAGTCATGGACGGATCACCTGGAGTCTAAGGTTTGCATTTTTATTCATATTTTCAGCTTTCATGTGGTCATTTAATATTTTTCCTCCCTAATACATTTTTTAAAGCTAACATGTTAATGCATCTATCTAAACTTAATATGTTTAATAGTGTTCGTTTTTAAACTAACGCATTTTAGGGTTGTGCCAATAGACGATATTATCTTGTATCAATGGTAGTCAAGACATTTTGCCGATGGATGATGCCTTTGACGATATCATGGTGAGAATTGGCTCTTAAAGGTGCCCTGCCACACAAAACCGTTTTTACTTGTAATTAATGTTAGGTCCATATGTGTTTATGTCATGAATGTGAAAATGAACTGCTCCTCTGTCAGCTCTAGCCACTGAAAAGAAACAAGCGGCGAAATCGGGCCATTTACAGAAGCTGCTCAGTCTGATGTGGTGTTACCTGAGCTCATTACTATTCATGAGCTCGCCCAGTTGAGACCACGCCCACAGAATTCGTCTAGCTCAGTTTTCGTAGACAGCAAGGATGGCTGAACGTCATATATAAATGGCAATATACCTGAAGAAGCCATTTCTGGAGCGATTCCAGACGATGGTAAACAAAGTTCCTCTACTTGTTGCACTGGGTAAAGGATGCTGATAGCCAGGCTCTCATTGGCTAGTTGTTAGCCAATCAGAGTCAGGCAGCGTAGCTCGTTAAATATTAATGAGAACTGGCGCAAATCGAGCTCAGTCTTCCTGCAGGCTTTCTATGCCACGCTAGAATGGCTTGAAACAAGGTAACCAATTTTTTCCAGTCCATAGTAGAACTTCAGACATTACCACAAAGGTGATGAAATACGTGTGGCAGGGCACCTTCAATGTATTTTATTATTATTACTATAAGGCTAGTATTCTTATTAAATTAATATTAATTCATAATTGATTTGCCTTCCCCAATTTTATAACGACATCACAACATAACCACACTTGCGACAGCGATATGCGCATAGAATTGAGGACTCCTCAAAGAAAATGTTTTGTAAACAAAATGCAAAACTACATCCTGCATAAAATGTAATTGCAAGGTGATCTATTCACAAATGTTCAAGTGTGTTATAAAAGAGACGCATCTTATACAGTTGTTGTTGTTTGAGTCAAGATAAAAAAGGCATCGTTGTTCATCAGCATTTTGTTTTGTTTCCATAGCACATTAACATTTAATAACGCTAAAAACAATACATTTACAAATGATTTTTATTATTATGTTAAAGTCTGACTGCATCGCCACACAAATTGTTAAAGCCAGAGATTATCTCAAAAGATCGAAGACAAATGTGCTGTGCAATATTACCCGTTTAATGTTTTTACTTGTCTTGTAATGGAAATAATTTAAAAAAGATGTTGCATAAAGGATGCTGTGCTTGATGTCTGTAGGTGTCGTCCTCTGACGCTAATGGCCACAGCCGTTCCCAGACCTATCAGCTGATTGTATGCTTTGCATGTCCTGCCTGTTACCTCCTCTTCAACATCAGGGACGAATGCCTTCAACACATGTCTGCAAAAAACCACTTCACTCAGTCCATCTCTCTCTGTGGTGTGTGGTCTTCAACTATCAAGTCAAAACTGCACATGCATCATGATCGTTCCAGGACCGTAAACAGCGGACTGGATGACACCGCTAAACAAATACATATTGATATTTTTGTCCTGTGTCTTTTGACCTTTCCTGTTTGTTCAGAAATATCAGAATTCAGCTTTCTGATCATTTAATTAATACATTTATCTTGAACATTTTACTTAACCTTGCATTTCATGTTTTGGCTTCCAGAAACAAAACCATCAGCCGTGCCCGTGCCAGTTCCCCGTTACGCAAAGAACCGCTTAATCGCTCTCTGTAAGGATATCAGCTTTAACGTCAAGTGCACAGTCTGCTCTAAGGTGCTTGCCTCACATATGGAGGCCAGAGCACACTTCAAGTAAGTTTATATTATTTATAAGTTTTCTTTGATTGAAAGTGCCCCTATTAAGCTGTTTTAAAGGCTCCTAATTTCACCTACAACAGGCTTACATGTAGAGTAGTCAAAAGTACTGACTTCGGTACCATGTCGGCACTGAAATGTAAAAAATGTGACAATACCAGCATTTCCCTCTAGCATTTTGAGCACTGTTGAACGGATTCTTAAACACCTCTGTTCACACGCTCAACATATATGCCTGTGATTGGCTACAATGATCCAACACTCTTCATCGATCACTTACACAAATATTCACGGGAGCATTTGAAAGCAGGCGTCTAGCAGCAAATATATTAGGGGTCTGCTGATAGACCTCCCTTTCAAATGTGCCTGTGTTTATCTGTGGAAGCGTTTGGTGAAGAGCGTCACTGAAGAACTCGGTGAAGAGTGTTGGATCATTGTAGCCAATCACAGACGTATTCACTCACCTAAAGGATTATTAGGAACACCATTTAGATGCTCTATTGGGTTGAGATCTGGTGACTGTGGGGGCCATTTTAGTACAGTGAACTCATTGTCATGTTCAAGAAACCAATTTGAAATGATTCGAGCTTTGTGACATGGTGCATTATCCTGCTGGAAGTAGCCATCAGAGAATGGGTACATGGTGGTCATAAAGGGATGGACATGGTCAGAAACAATGCTCAGGTAGGCTGTGGCATTTAAACGATGCCCAATTGGCACTAAGGGGCCTAAAGTGTGCCAGGAAAACATCCCCCACACCATTACACCACCACCACCAGCCTGCGTAACAAGGCATGATGGATCCATGTCCTCATTTCGTTTACACCAAATTCTGACTCTACCATCTGAATGTCTCAACAGAAATTGAGACTCATCAGACCAGGCAACATTTTTCCAGTCTTCAAATGTCCAATTTTGGTGAGCTCGTGCAAATTGTAGCCTCTTTTTCCTATTTGTAGTGGAGATGAGTGTTACCCGGTGGGGTCTTCTGCTGTTGTAGCCCATCCGCCTCAAGGTTGTGCGTGTTGTGGCTTCACAAATGCTTTGCTGCATACCTCGGTTGTAACGAGTGGTTATTTCAGTCAAAGTTGCTCTTCTATCAGCTTGAATCAGTCGGCCCATTCTCCTCTGACCTCTAGCATCAACAAGGCATTTTCGCCCACAGGACTGCCGCATACTGGATGTTTTTCCCTTTTCACACCATTCTTTGTAAACCCTAGAAATGGTTGTGCGTGAAAATCCCAGTAACTGAGCAGATTGTGAAATACTCAGACCGGCCTGTCTGGCATGCTCAAAATTGCTTAAATCACCTTTCTTTCCCATTCTGACATTCAGTTTAGAGTTCAGGAGATTGTCTTGACCAGGACCACACCCCTAAATGCATTGAAGCAACTGCCATGTGATTGGTTGATTAGATAATTGCATTAATGAGAAATTGAACAGGTGTTCCTAATAATCCTTTAGGTGAGTGTATGTTGAGTGCGTGACCACAATGGCCAATCAGAAGAATCTGTTCAACAGCGCTCAAAATGCTAGAGCGAAATGCTGGTATGGCGAAGTGCCTGGTAGCCAATGAAGACTGTAGGGAACCACCTCCACGCTTATTCTCCAATTTCAAATCATTATTAAAATTAGATCATGAAACTAATCATTAATATTGATTATGCATGAATTTAATTTTTTTTAATATTTATTATTCAGGGTATACTTTCAATTATTTGTTTATCAGGGACCCGATGCCGCACAGAGTCACACGCCCCGGGTTACGTGGATCTCACGGACACAAACTCGCCAGTCTGATCTTGGCCATCTTGGTCACATAATAAATACATAACATAAATTGCTCAAAGGTGACTCTAAGACACAGTGGAGAGACACACAGCGGTGTGTGTGTGTGTGGGGCTTTCTGGCTACAGAATTTCCCAAATGGCTGCTCTTGCACTTTCCCTTAAATACACGGACCAGAACACATGGGTTGTAAATATTTACTACACAATCCTCTCCCCCGAAACCAGGTGTTTATCAAATATCTTGAAGAGACACCACCTTAAAAGGAGAACAGAAGTTTTCAGTCTTTAGCCCTATTCGGATGGGATTAGTTTTACAAAGGGAGGTGGGGGTAAAGTAATTTGACCTCAGGACGTTTGTAATATTCGCACGGGACAATTCGCACGGGACAAGACATCTCAGTAAAACTAGCAGAAGTGGGAGGGGTAACTCGCTTTAAGCACCAAAGTAACCTCCTTGTCGTCATGTGCGTATGACATTGCTTCCTGTTATCACGTGAGCTAACACACAACATGGCGCCAACAAGAAGAACGCGAAACTGGAACAGGGAGCAAATGCTGTGTTTAATCTCGGTTTGGGGAGAACTGAGACCATGTTGCATAATCACACTATTTGGGAACAGATTTCTAGCGCTAAAAGAAGTGTCGTGCCTCTAATAAGTGCTTTCGATCTTCTTTTTGCTTTAAATGGTATGCGGAAAATACTGGAGGTTTGCCACAGAGTTGCCCCACCACCTACAACGCAACCGAATGCTTCTTCAAGCGCCTCCATGCTTGCAAAACGCGCCAAAAACTACTTCTAAACAGGAAATTATGAAATTTTACCGTACATTTTTACAGCAGGTCTATTCGAACGGTATTAGTATTACCTGAGGTAATTTTTCTGGACCTTTTTACAGAAGGTAAAAGTCTCTGTAATCTTTACTGGCATTGTCCGTAATGATTACCGAGATGGCACATTCGGACGGGACTAAAATCACTGAGAACCTTTGATAATAATTACTTTACCCCCACCTCCCCATGAAATACTAATCCTGTCCGAATAGGGCTTTACTCATAATACCAAAGACTGCAGTGACACCATTTTACCAATTGTAATTTAAAGACATTTAAATTGATGAAATAAACAATAGATGCATCATATGTGGTATATAGGCATTCTTTGTGAACTCTGAGTCAGGAAGAAAGGAAGGGTGGAGGGAGAGAATAGATGAATAAGCAAGGAGAGAAATTTGGGCACGGCTCTTTTTATGCTCTTTCTCTGGGATCTTCTTTCCAGATTAGTGTTTTATTGCATGTGGTTTGAGCTCAGCTTTTGCCTGACCATGTCTCACAAGACCATTATGTACATTTGTTGCAAACCTGAGTTGGTTCGAGCAGACTGGAATTACTGACGACTAGTTTCAGGCAGTTCAGAATCACTTCATTGACACAAACTTTAAAATTCTTTAAAACTTTGCAGACCTTTTACACTCACAAACAGCTAAAACACACACTACATGAACGGTCATATCCAACAAAGAATAATAGGGGCACTTTTAGTTTTATTTTCCACAATCCACCGGATAAGATGGACGTGTATGCATGTTAAAGGTGCACTCATTTTTTAGTACCACAGAGGTCTTGGAGTTCATGCTTGCATTCAACATTTTCAGCTATGATAGCATTGCATAAGTACACAATTTGCATGCACATTTATCACCTGTGATTTATTTATTTTCCAACTGATATGGGCTGTTCACGCTTTGCTTGTAAATCTTACCATCTTTTTAATTCTTGTTTTTAACCCTGGGTAAAGCAATGCATTCAAAAGTAGTGCCAAAGATGATCAGTGTGCAACTAAGCAGTGTTAAAATGTAACAATCAGTGGCGAAACTACACTTTTATACATGGGGTGGCCAAGGCTACTTTAGGGGGTCCATAGAGCGTGAAAGAATATCATGTGTAATACTTATTTGTTTTCATTGCGTTGACCCATGTAACATTGTATTTTAATTAAGTTACCAAAATTGTAGATACCAGTGAAATTTCACAATTTTCGATTACAACTCATAGGCCACTCAAAATCTACAAGCCTATCTAATATGAAATTTAGGTCACACTTTAGTTTAGGGTCCTATTAACTATGACTTTTGCCTCAAACTCCTAATTTCTGCTTATTAATAGTTAGTAAGGTAGATGTTAAGTTTAGGTATTGGGTGATTTAAGGGATGTAGGATATGATCATGCAGAATAAGGCATTAATATGTGCTTTATTAGTACTTAAAAATAGACAATATCCGAGTAATATGCATGATAATAAGCAACGAGTTCACAGTGAGAACTGAAACCTAAATGTAAAACCTTATTGAAGACAAGTGAGTATCACTTGTCAGTAAAAACATAAGAGTGCTTGAAGATTTTCCTGGTCTAACAGTAATTCAGGTATAGTCAAACGTAAAATAACATTGCATAATATTTACTGTATAAATTAGATGTGAATTAATACTTCTTAAAGCTACAGAATTGAGTGCTTTTTGTTTCTTTTTATGTTTGAATAACTTTAATGACACAGACGCTGTCACTTTAAGACTTAATGTAATGTGTTGAATCCAATATATTGACATTCTGTTAAAATATAACTGACTGTGTTTACTATGAAACTCGCTAAGACGGCTATTTTGCCATACTTTTATGTGTATTTGTCCGTTTCAAGCACAAGAAGAGTATTCATAAGTTTGCGCGTCATGGATGAGTCGAATCACCATACAGGCAAAAAAAAAAACATCACGAAGAATGAAAAGAAGTGGCGTTTTGCTGTAAAAACAGTGCAAACGGAAACAAGAACAGACTTTATTTAGCACACAGTCATTATATAGAGACATTAACAATGATTTGAGACGAATCATGTAATTTAATGCACCGATACTAAATTTCTCAGCTGAAACCGATAGCCGATTATTCAGAATGATATCAGCCGAAAGTTTGAATTTTCTTATGGAAAAGAAATAATGCTGCAAACTACAGAGAACCCTCTTATTTGGTACACAATAATATTGGTTGCAATTAACAACAAAGGTATTATATTACACTGCTGTTTATTTTTGAGCTATAATAGGCTAATTACACCCCAAATAAAAAATCTGAAATGTTTGTATACAACTCAATTGCACACTTACTGTATTTTTCATAAGCACTTGTCTTCATGACAAATTTATTCAAGCATACATGTATATTACATTTACGTTGATGCGTTTGGCAGACGCTTTTATCCAAAGTTTTTGTCAGTTCTTGCTTTCCCTGGGAATTGAACCCATGACCTTGGCGTTACTAGAGTCACGCTCTTATTGGTTGAGCTGTGGAAAGTAATGAACTAGTAAATAAGCTCCTCTCTAGTGTTTCTATATTGCTGTCTAACAGACTTTCCTGAGGTAAGGTTAGGCTAAATACAATGTTAAGCGACCTATTGTTTACAAGCCGTTTTATTGACGTCTTTCTGAGGTTGAAACACTGAGTCATGATACAGATTTCGGTTAGTTGTAGTGTATCTTTCAACATACCTTTTGATATTCATGTTTTTCGAGATATAAACTATTAAAGAATAAGAGATTAACTGAGGCGCTACAGCGATCTGTCACGCCACATTTAGAGCATCAAAACGACAGTTATTGTTTGAATTTCATGATAAAATGGACAGAATTTGAAAGATGACAGTGTTTCTTTTTAGAAGTAACAGCACAGTGCTATTTGTGATTTATTGGATGAGAAGAGTGCTACAAATAATGTTTAGTGTAGGGGGAAAAAAAACGCAGACCTGGCAACCCTGGCTTGAACTGCGGGTCAAATGAAGCTAATTTATAAATGCTAATGCACTATTGTTGCGCACACACACACACACACACACACACACACACACACACACACACACACACACACAGACAGACAGACAGTATGAGTTGCAGTCAGACAGGTTTTTCCGCACCCTTTTGATTGACAAGGATACCATCGGCCCTGATCATTGGCCAATAGTTGATGGCCAATAGTGAAAACGATAGCTTTTATCTGCCGATACATCGGTGTATCTCTAGCCACCATGTATTTCTTGCGATGCATTTCATTAATTTAAGGGGAAATAACAATGTCAATTTAATTTGTTTTTCATTACTTTTTTGACAGTGAAAGAGACCCAAAAGTATATTCAGGGCAAACTGAATGTAAATTGAATGAATGAATCAGGATTTACAGTTTCTGTAGTATGCATACTGTGCACACTAAGCACATTTTACTATGCGTTTTTCCAGATGATACTGCAGAGCAGACTGTGAACTGTGTAATCCCATTCCATCCAAAGTGCACCTTTGCAATTTTTAATGTGCACTTATTATATGCTTCTTGTTTTGTTTCCCAGTGTGCACTGCAGACATGGCTGCGCTATTGCCACTGCCGACCAAAGCGTGGCTGACATCATGAGGAAGATGGCGGTCATAGGTCAGTGCTCCTCATGCCTCAAACCTTTTCTTAGCGTGGATCAGATGGAGGAGCACAAAGAGCGCATGAAACATGAGGTGGAGAGGGTCGGCAGCATGGCCAGGGCCCTTCTTTACTACAGCAACTACTGTGAAATCCGAAACACTCAGAAGCAGAGCATGGCACGTGGGGCCAAAGAGAATCTGAATGACTCGGATGGGCCTTTAGCCAAGCGAAAAAGATGGGCTAGCTTAGATTCCCAAGCCAAACCAGGAAAACGGTTACAGCTGGCCTGGTTCTGCGAATGCGGTCTGCGCTTCACAGAGGAGGACACTGCAAGAAAACACATCCAAGCGGCGAATCAGATCTTTCACAAATGTGGGGTCTGTGGCAAGTTAATGGGCGATTTGTCCATAACGCGCCTGCATATGAGCCGGTTCCACGGTGGCGCTCATTTGTCCAACTTCCTTTTCCACTGCAGGAAGTGCAAGGAGGAAATGCCAAGGATGGAAGACATCATGGCCCATATTGGTGTGAGCCACAGAGGGCACAACTACTACCAAGAAAGGGAAGACACTTTAGACGACCGCGTCTCGTCTAGTATGTCCCCCAAACCGTCCACCAGTGCGGAAAGCAAAATACTCAGGCCAGCCAGTTCCTCTTGTGCCTCGCCTCCGAAAGCCGAGTCTTGGCTCTGTCGAATGTGTGAGGACCTCTTTGACTCTGAGGCAGCGGTGCGGATGCACTGCGACGATTTGAATAGCCACAGTTTCCAGAGGTTTGCCTGCGGTCACTGTCCGCAGAAGTTTTTCAAAGAGTCCACCCTGCGACGCCATTGCGCCAATGAGCACGGTGGCGACATCGTCCTCCGCTACTTCTGTGGACTCTGCGAAAGCATGCTGTATGACACTGAGAACGAGTTTCAGGAGCACTACAATGGTCTGCATAGCCAAGATTACTACCGCTTGGAAACTGCTCAGAATAATTCCCAGGAAAACGCTGTCGAGAGTCCCATAGCGAGTACAGGCCCTTCCCAACTTTGTCCTTGCATGGGCTCTGAGAAATGCAGAGTGGAAAGGAAAGCAATTTTCACAAAGTGCATGAAACAGTTGGCTGCCGAAAATAAATGCAGCTACTGCTGTCGCCAGTGCGACAAAAACACACCCGCATACGCGGAGATGAAGACGCACATCCTCCTACAACACAAGACCCAGGGTAGTGAGAAAAGTTTTGATGTTCTGTGCACCGTTTGCTCACAGAGCCACAAAGATGTACCCAGTTACCATTCACACTACCATAAGCATCACTGCCGGTCAGAGCCTTGCGCTTGTTCCCGATCCAACGGCGCAGGCGAGAAACAAGCCCCCACCGGCAACATCATAAATGCAGAGGAGATCTTCCCTCAGAATAATGGTGAGTTTCATGGAGTATCAAGTTACTGGCTTAATGGCGACGCCTATAGAGTGTTGCAGGTCACTTTGTCGGCCAACTGGCAGTTCCCTCGATTAAAAACCCAATAGGATTTTCCCATAGGCTTTTGGATTATCGCTAAAAGCAAGCTCTGTGATCAGCAAAAGTTTATGATACTTAGACGTTTTGTCCATCAAGATAATTATCACAGAGGAACACAACTCTTATGAATTTTTTATAGCCTAAATGCAGTCGCCAGAAATAACTTGATGCGACTTCAGCGTCATCATCACTAAGCTTTCCAAAACTCTTACAGTTTTTATCTCTTGAGTTAGACTAGTTTATTAGAGCACAATTATTCAAGATTCAAGAGTTTTATTTGTCACACACACAGTTATATACAGAATATACAACCGGCAGTGAAATGTAAACAGGTCCGCTCCATGGACAGTGCAAATTCACAGTTAAAAACACAAGGAGGAAATTATAATAGAAATAGGATAAAAAAAGTACTATATATATATATATGTAGAATTATAAATAATCAAGTCAAGTAGAAGAAAAAAGTAAAAAAAAATAAGAATAAAGTGGAATAAAATAAGTGAAGTAAACTGTGCAGTGAGTAAACTGTAGACTTATAAATATGTGGTTAACAAATGTATAAGAGTATAATGTGCAAACAGGTTTATAACAGGTTGTTACACAGTAACAACGAGAACAGAAAGTGCAGTGCAATGTCAGTGTATCGATGTTTATCCTGAAGTGAAGTCACGTGATGTTAAGTGACTGAGTTCAGGAGTCTGATGGCCTGGGGGAAGAAGCTCCTCCTGAGTCTCTCAGTTTTGGCCATCAGGCTTCGGAAGCGCTTACCAGATGGCAGCAGCGTGAAATGAGGGTTTGCAGGGTGATTAGAGTCCTTGATGATCTTGGTAGCTCTACCTTTGCAGCGTTTGGTGTAGACGTCCTGCAGAGACGGGAGAGCTGACCCTGAGATACGCTCGGATAAGCGCACGACTCTTTGCAGGGCTTTGCAGTCATGACTGGTGCTGTTCCCATACCACGCTGTGATGCACTGAGTTAATACACTTTCTATCGCCCCTAAATAGAAAGTTTTCAGGATAGCTGGTGAAACCCTGAATTTCCTCAGCTGGCGCAGGTGGTACAGTCTTTGCCTGGCTTTTTTCACCTGTGTCTGAATGTGAGCAGTCCAGGTCAGGTCCTCGGAGATGTTCACACCCAGGTACTTGAAGCTGCTCACTCTCTCCACTGGTGCAATTATGAGCATAATGAGGCTGTAAAAGCGGACTGAGTTTACCTGTTTGGGCGTGATGACGTTTAATCTCCCCGACAGCCTGTGTAGTCCCATTTAGCCACTTGTAACCTCGTATTTCAAGACATGTAACGGCTTCAAAAAAATCGCGAGTTGGGTAATACTGATGTATTTTTCCCCCGGTTTCACAGACTAGGCTTAAGCCTTGTCCCAGACTAACATGCATGTTTGAGCTGTTTTAATTGGAAGCAACTTGCATCTTAAAATATGTCAGTAGCCGCATTTCCATTACAGATGTGCGCAGAACTTTAGCGATATTTACTAAATGTCGATAAAAAACGATTGTGAAATGACGCCGTTTCCGTTAACTGATGTTATGCGACTAAAACTTTTTTTTTTTCTCTCATAAGTAATTCCAAAAATTATGCCACGTATGTTGGTAGGTTTATGCATATCCCAGCCACCGCACTAGCTATTATTTTTAATGGAAGGAGATGTAGGCGTGTTATTTAAGCATTAATTCAAATTAAAAGAGTGAAATGTTTGAGTTAGCAAAGTGGTAACTCAAAGTTGTTGTTTTTTTACCATTTCGTTATTTTGGCTTGGAATTTCGTTTGTTGGAAAGATGAACTGAATTTAAAAATGCTTTTAAAAACTTTGCATTTAATAAACAAAATACATTTTTGAAATGAAGACAGCGTTTGGAGTGGAGTGCATGCAAACTTCAGTTCCCTGAATCCACGGCCTTTGTTATTGTGAGTGTACACAAATAAAAATAGACAGGTTATAATTGTCTTGCACTTATCTGTATGGCTAAAAATGGAGTATTTTGAGTTGTTTCCGCTGTCATAAAGGAAAAAATCCATCAGAACGCGCCAACGCCTTCGTCGGCCATGGGCTAAAGAAAACGTAGCCTATTTAGTTTCATAGTTAGGCTATGTTTAAATTTTAGCATATAATATATATTTTTTTTAAATTTCATATGTTGATTATGGAAAGTGAGCAGCATGAGTAAGATCATAAGATGCGCATATGTCTGGAGACATGATTTTGACCACTTCATTGAGTATTGTTTTGTAGAAAGTCTTTCTTTAAAGTGAATTTCGGTTTGTATAAATTGTATTTTAATTTTGATCAAGGTTTCATCAACTAGTTGCCTGTATATTCAATAAATAAGAAGCAAACCAAGAACCTCGGGATTAGATTGACGAGACTAACGTACCCACTGGCCTGTTTCCGTGGCCTTTGAGTGAGGCTGAAACTACAGCATCTTTCTGTTTTGAATATATGTCTTAGATAGCTATGATATTTGTGTCTGCACCGGGGTCCTTCATTACTAGGTTAAAATTACGCCACTGAGATCAATCATGAGCAGTCCATGGCCCCAAAAAGTTTGTGACATTTTTATTTAGACGATGGCTATCTGTTATGAACTGTAGGCTACATCAATAAATTACAACAATTTTGCGCTATGGGCACTGCCCCTGATACAGGCAGCAGAAGAGCTTATTTTACGCTGGGCTTGCTTCTGCTTTTCAAACATGGAAGTATGACAATGGCACATTCTGTAATGTGGATTAAGGCTTATTTTATACACATCACTATACAACACACATCCTTATTAGGAGAAAATATACACTCACTTAAAGGATTATTAGGAACACCTGTTCAATTTCTCATTAATGCAATTATCTAATCAACCAATCACATGGCAGTTGCTTCAATGCATTTAGGGGTGTGGTCCTGGTCAAGACAATCTCCTGAACTCCAAACTGAATGTCAGAATGGGAAAGAAAGGTGATTTAAGCAATTTTGAGCGTGGCATGGATGTTGGTGCCAGACGGGCCGGTCTGAGTATTTCACAATCTGCTCAGTTACTGGGATTTTCACGCACAACCATTTCTAGGGTTTACAAAGAATGGTGTGAAAAGGGAAAAACATCCAGTATGCGGCAGTCCTGTGGGAGAAAATGCCTTGTTGATGCTAGAGGTCAGTGGAGAATGGGCCGACTGATTCAAGCTGATAGAAGAGCAACTTTGACTGAAATAACCGCTCGTTACAACCGAGGTATGCAGCAAAGCATTTGTGAAGCCACAACACGCACAACCTTGAGGCGGATGGGCTACAACAGCAGAAGACCCCACCGGGTAACACTCATCTCCACTACAAATAGGAAAAAGAGGCTACAATTTGCACAAGCTCACCAAAATTGGACATTTGAATACTGGAAAAATGTTGCCTGGTCTGATGAGTCTCGATTTCTGTTGAGACATTCAGATGGTAGAGTCAGAATTTGGCGTAAACAGAATGAGAACATGGATCCATCATGCCTTGTTACCACTGTGCAGGCTGGTGGTGGTGGTGTAATGGTGTGGGGGATGTTTTCTTGGCACACTTTAGGCCCCTTAGTGCCAATTGGGCATCGTTTAAATGCCACGGCCTACCTGAGCATTGTTTCTGACCATGTCCATCCCTTTATGACCACCATGTACCCATTCTCTGATGGCTACTTCCAGCAGGATAATGCACCATGTCACAAAGCTCGAATCATTTCAAATTGGTTTCTTGAACATGACAATGAGTTCACTGTACTAAAATGGCCCCCACAGTCACCAGATCTCAACCCAATAGAGCATCTTTGGGATGTGGTGGAACGGGAGCTTCGTGCCCTGGATGTGCATCCCACAAATCTCCATCAACTGCAAGATGATATCCTATCAATATGAGCCAACATTTCTAAAGAATGCTTTCAGCACCTTGTTGAATCAATGCCACGTAGAATTAAGGCAGTTCTGAAGGTGAAAGGGGGTCAAACACAGTATTAATATGGTGTTCCTAATAATCCTTTAGGTGAGTGTGTGTAGTTTTAACAACATAATTGAGAGGAAACAATATGCAGGCCCTATGTGGCAGCAAACCTGTTTCCATTGCATTTTTGCGGAAATGTCCTTTTTTAAATTGCCTGAAAAACCACCTCATGCGAGTGTAAAAACTTTTTTGTGATTAAATGGGAGTTTTAGCGAAATTGACGCGTTTCCATTGGCTGTATTTTCAATTTGTGCAATCTGAAGGGTAATGGAAACGCGGCTGCTGCCATTGTTTTGTCTCAAGATGCACACCAGTAATGTTTTTTTCTAAGACACGTTCATAAATTCTACTGTCCTAATTAAACTAAGGCTGGCTTAATCTAAGCCCTCTCTTGAGCTTGTGTTCACCACAAACCTTATTTCAGCCATTTAACCAAAATCCCATTTTTTTAAAAACCCATTTACTTCGGGACGAGTGAACCGGAAGTGTTTAAATGCTAACTCGCTTCCGCGTTTTGGCCTACAAAGTGATATCATTCCTGCACCACTATATAGAGCACTGCAGTGATGAAGTTTGTTTAGGCCAACCCATAGGTTTGCATTTCCCTGATTCCCTCGACCAAAAACCCATTTGGATTTTCCATTGGCTTTTGGACTATAAAAGCTTATGATTCTTCCACATTTTGTTCTTCATGATAATCTTCATAAACACAACTTTTGAATGCAGAAGTAAAAAGCTAAATGTAGGCTGTAAACGAAGCCTAAAATGAACACTTGCCAAGCACCAAAATTGCTGTTGGCGAGTATATGAAACAGTGTAACTCGCCAGTTGGCCTGTAACATGAATCCTAATAATGCATGAATGTGAACAAAAGTGAACGACGCTCGGGACAGTTGATGGGCTGGCGCTGCAACGTTACGAAAGTTTAAGCCATGCCAATTTAAATATTCTAGCTCCAAGAAGGAGCTCATTTCGTCGCTCGCTCACTCGCTGTGTGGAAATCTGTGTGTGCCCAGAAAGCACGTCTCAGACAGCGTACATATACTACGAGTATCCTAGTAAATAATAGTCGGTTATGTCTTAAGTGAACGTAAACAGTTGAGAAAGTAAACGCGTGTATCAGTATATTGGATCCGTCCATTTGCTCTTAAAGTGACAGCAGCCTAATATTCCCGCTGCCGTCTGTGCTTAGTGTTAATCAAACAACAAAAGACGAAGACAAAAGCACTCGTTGCTCTTAACCTTTGTAACTTTAAGGATTAATTAATAAGGATGTTTAATTTATACAGTGAGTAATATGCAATGTTATCTTATATTTGGTTACTTTCGGTTTACTATATTTCTGTACCTGAAAAGCTCTGTTTATTTCATTTGTGTCAGTTACAGGGTATTTATTTGTGCTTTTACTTTTGATCATTTGTTCTTATTTTATTACTGAGAGTTTACTTGTCTTTTAATAATGTTTTAAATTTAAATGAGTTAGTAGTTTTAGATGTGGTGTCGAATTTGGAATAGAGAATTGTGAATCTTCACTGGTATCTAAAACTTTGGTGTCATAACTGGCCGTTTCAATTATTTCTTTTCGTTTATTTCTTTTTCTTCATCGTATTTCTTTATTCACCGGCCCATTGGCAGGTGTGGCAAAAAGTTTTAGGCCCTGGCTGTAAACAGACAACCCTACAGTCGCATTACTAAGCTCTTTCACTCTTTATTTAAAAAAACATCTTTCCTGAAAGTTTAGTTAGAATAGTGTGCAGAAGCGTGGTTATAAACACAAAGCTGTGAAAGCGACTAGTAAGTAGATGAGTTTACCAATTTGACCTGCCGAGGTTTAATGTCCCATCATCCTCTGTAATCCCAAGCATTTTCAAGACATGTAAAAGCTTTAAAAAACCACAAGGGGGCATTACTGGTGTATTGTATGTCATAGAATAAAACATGATAATATCTTTAGCTTGAGTTCATCACAGACCCCACACCCCCCCCAAAAAGCCATTGACTGCTTGACGATGGAATCAGAAGTTTTAAAAATGAACGTGGTTCTGGGTTTTGGCCTACGAAAATGCATCATCCCTGCTGCGCAATATTGAAGTATAGCTCCGGTTACACTTTAGTTTAGGGTCCAGTTCTCACTATTAACTACAGATTTTGCCTGAATAAATGACTGCTTATTAATATTTAGTAAGGTAGTTGTTAAGTTTAGGTATTGGGTGATTAAGGGATGTAGGATATGATCATGCAGAATAAGGCATTAATATGAGCTTTATTAGTACTAATAAACAGACAATATCCTAGTAATATGCATGCTAATAAGCAACTAGTTCATAGTGAGAATTGGACCCTAAACTAAAGTGTTACCATAGATCGGTTATCCATTCAGATTCCACTACCAGTCTGGACAAGTTTGACTGAATTTGCTTTTTTGTGTTTTTAGCTGAACCGTTTTGTGCAGTAATAGTAAAAAAGATTGTTGTTTTTTCAGATGAGGAGTTTCAAGATGTAAAGATTGCCATTACCTCAAGTGCGCCTGAAAAAGTAGTGAGTGTTTCGCAAGATTTTGAAGATGGAGGTAGGGTTTCACCTTTCTCTTTTGGTACTTATGTTACAATGTTATTTTTTTTCATCTTAGTACTGTTATAATCTAAATGGATATTAGCAAATCAACTATGTACATGGAAAATATCATGTTTAATGTCATTTTGTGTTTCTCCTTTAGAAGAATTTGATCATGACATGAAACTGGCTTTGTCCTTGAGTGCGGAGGAGGCCAGGAAATCAAAAGAGTTGGATATTGGTGGGTCATCATGATGATTTATGATTATGTGGAAAAAAAAAAAATAGCCCAGTATCCCAGTAAACATAAATCTTAAATCTGGATTAAATCAAGGTTTAGCTAATAATTCTGTTGCACTAAACTTTAAACCTTGGTTTACATTTAAACCATAATTTTAACCTGGATTTAATTTATATTTAAGATAGATTAACTTTTAATCCTGTTGCTCCATAACTTTAAACTCCGATTTAAACTTTTTAATTAGGGATTAATTTTAATTATTTAATTTAAGTGCCCCTACAATTAAAATATACAGATGATTGAAAACAGTGGGTGTGTCGTCAGGTCTCAGAGAGGTGTTTAAAGGTGCCCTAGAATGAGTTGAAACAATATTTTAAATTGTTCTCTGATCTCTACATAGAGGGTATGTGGCTTATGTAAGGGCAAAAACGGTCCGGATACGGTTTTGCAGGTCCATTTTCAACCCTAGAATGAAATGGTCTGTTTTTGCCTTATTTGGAAGGGTCATGAATAATAATGTTGAGCTCTGCTCTGATTGGCTCATTTCAGCAGCTCACACAAGTGCAGTTATTCAGCAAACAGAACACAGACCGACTGAATGACACTTTAAGCAGAAAATCTCAAATGGAGATGCTGAAATGCAGCTAGCTTGTTTATTGGTGTTTTCCGATCATCCACACACACACACACGCACGCACGCACGCGAGAGAGAAAGCTTGCGTGCACATGGTTGCCAGATTGCACGTTTAAGTAAAACACCGGACAGAATATGTGTTCTTTTAACAGAAAAGCTCTGATTGGGGGATTTAAGTTACTGAAATCTCCTCTTTTTCCCGACAAAACCAAAGAGTGGCTATGAAAAGTGCTCACATCCCCTGCACAGCTGGAGCATAACATTTAAATCCATGATCTGCCGTTTTCACTATTGTCCTCATCTTCACAATACCTGCAGAATTTCTGTTGATTCGGTGCAGGTCCACGTTAAAACTGCCGGCCTTGAACATTTGGGGAGGCGTAAATCTTAATGATCCTGACGGTTACGTCACAGTCGGTGATTCGCCCGTTTTTCAGTGGTCTTTTTCTAGCACAAGATTTACATATGAAGGAGGAAACAATGGTGTTTGAGGCTCATGGTATGTCAGTTCCATGTACTGAACTCTTATTTTTCAACTATGCCAAGATAAATACAGTTTTCCGTTCTAGGGCACCGTTAAAAATAAAGCGCACTGAGCCGGCAGTATGAGGGTCGTGGCGGCCTAGCCTGCTATCGAGTCTTCATCTCAGCACACCACGGTGAAGAGTAGGCCCTAATATATTTAGCATTTAACGGCAGCTGGGATGATGAGGACGGGATGGGCGGCACTGTCAAGAGCGGAGATAGTCACTCCTCCAATCATGACAGTTGTCTTAAGTTACTCTGCCACAATATATTCCATTAATTGACACTATAAATATATTTCCATGCTTATGAATTCCGCATGTTTTCATTGCCTGCTTGATCAGTAACGGTCTCTCTACGTAGTGCTTTATAAAGACAGCTGACATTTTACAAGTTTATTTCCTTTATTGGCAAGAGCTACTAATCAGAGAGCGTTTCTGGTGGTCAATAAAGAAGGAAATTGAATATTAGTATTGTTGCTGTCAATGGCGAATCCATCAGGGCGGAGAAAATTAATCATAAATGGAGGGTTAATCTGTGTTTAAAATTAAGTGGTGCAAAATAACTCGATTTAAAATAAAGCCTAGATTTAAAATAAAGCCTAGATCAACAAATCCTAGATTAGCTCTAAACTGAGTTTAATTTAATCCTTGTTGGTGCATCCCACCCATAGTCTGTTATGTCTTAAGTGTACACAAACATTTGAAAGTAAACGCGTGTATTAGTATATTAGAGCCATGTATTCACTCTTAAAGTGACAGCGGCCTAATATTCCTGTACTGTCATTCATCAAAGAACAAAAGACAAAGAAAATCACCCTCTGCTGAATAAGTTTGGTAGCTTTAATTGTCTATTTGTCTATCTATGTAAAATAGACTACCCAGTGTTTTTACATTTGATTACTTTAATTTCTGCAATATTTCTTACCTGAATACTGTTAGACCCACCTGAAAAACTTGTTTATTAGGGGCCAAGCACCGAAGGTGAATCTATTGTAATCGTTGACATTCTTCTTATTATTTTTCTGCTTCTTCTTCCGCTCTTGAGTCTATGGCAGCCCATAGAACCGCTTGTGAGGAAGTTTCAATCCCTGTAGCGCCACCAACTGTCCGAGGTTGCACTCACGTTTATCTTAATAGCTTTTAAACCATAAGTGCTAGAAACAAAATTCATTTCCATCATTAATATTTTTCCGCTATTTTTCCAACATACTTTTTCGATCTTTTTAGATGTTTTGTCCGATTTTCACGAAAATTGAACCATATCATCTTCAGACCAATGCCGACAAAAATGTAAGGAATTGAAGTTGATTCATCAAACAGTTACTAATGCTGCCTTCACAAGCTATCGAACATTCCATAATTCCCACTTCCCAAGTCGTAATTACGAGTTTGTTGTCGGAATGGACAGGAATCATGGAGGACACCAGGTTTATTCTTGCCAATTTATTGGGAAAATCTTATTAAAACCAACATCATATGTAGTGTCACATGCGCTGACAACCATATAAACATTTACAATCCCAGATTTCGGCTGATCCTGTAATTTCGGTTAAATGCAGGCTATTTTCGCTGTGTATAAAACATGCAATACACTTCAAATGATTACTTGTATATGTAAATATGCACTACATTAATGACCGGACCGGGGCGGAGTCGGCGTGGGGGAAAACAGTCCAATTCCCGCAATTGAAATGCATGGTGTTAACCCAGTATGGCGTACATAAAATCACTTCTGCTGCTCGACAGAGCAAGATACGTGGAGAAACTGAGCCGTATTGGGTCAGATTGTCCTTACAGTATCTGTGACTGGACAAACCCAACGGAATGGCCAGAGTTGTCATTTCCCGACATTTTTTGTTACCTGATTGAGTCTCCAGGTAAGAGACAGCTCCTTAGATTATTCCATCTGACTGTAATAGCAGTGTCATCAAATAGTCTATATTGTTATCCATGTTCATTAAAGCTATGGTATAAAAGACTAGTTTGTCTTAGCAGCAACGTTACTCTGTACTATTATCCTATATTCGGCCATGTGCTATATCACACACGAATCTACTCGCAGAGCAACATGAAGAATTACAGATCCCACAATGTTTTCACCAGTGGGTTTGTGGGAGTGGTTTTACATCACAAAATGTCACTGAGCAACCTTTATTTATTTTCGTACACATGACGAGATGTAGGATCCCACAACCGTCCTGACGAATCTTGCCACCTGATAGCCTGCAGCCACTTTGTTCTCCTTCCCGCCTCCGTCTGTTTATTTGGCAGTATATAAAACTTTTTTAACTTTATTAGAAGTGCAGAACGCCACACAGCAACTTTTGGCATTGCACCAAGCAAAAATAATTTGTATTTATTACTAAAAGTAAAGATCAAGCGCCTAAACAGGTCTATGTGCGTTCATTTGAATGGTTTGTTTTCACCCACTACATACACTCACCTAAAGGATTATTAGGAACACCTGTTCGGTTTCTCATGAATGCAATTATCTAATCAACCAATCACATGGCAGTTGCTTCAATGCATTTAGGGGTGTGGTCCTGGTCAAGACAATCTCCTGAACTCCAAACTGAATGTCAGAATGGGAAAGAAAGGTGATTTAAGCAATTTTGAGCGTGGCATGGTTGTTGGTGCCAGACGGGCCGGTCTGAGTATTTCACAATCTGCTCAGTTACTGGGATTTTCACGCACAACCATTTCTAGGGTTTACAAAGAATGGTGTGAAAAGGGAAAAACATCCAGTATGCGGCAGTCCTGTGGGCGAAAATTCCTTGTTGATGCTAGAGGTCAGAGGAGAATGGGCCGACTGATTCAAGCTGATAGAAGAGCAACTTTGACTGAAATAACCGCTCGTTACAACCGAGGTATGTAGCGAAGCATTTGTGAAGCCACAACACGCACAACCTTGAGGCGGATGGGCTACAACAGCAGAAGACCCCACCGGGTACCACTCATCTCAGCTACAAATAGGAAAAAGAGGCTACAGTTTGCACAAGCTTACCAATATTGGACAGCTGAAGACTGGAAAAATGTTGCCTGGTCTGATGAGTCTCGATTTCTGTTGAGGCATTCAGATGGTAGAGTCAGAATTTGGCGTAAACAGAATGAGAACATGGATCCATCATGCCTTGTTACCACTGTGCAGGCTGGTGGTGGTGGTGTAATGGTGTGGGGGATGTTTTCTTGGCACACTTTAGGCCCCTTAGTGCCCATTGGGCATCGTTTAAATGCCATGGCCTACCTGAGCATTGTTTCTGACCATGTCCATCCCTTTATGACCACCATGTACCCATTCTCTGATGGCTACTTCCAGCAGGATAATGCACCATGTCACAAAGCTCGAATCATTTCAAATTGGTTTCTTGAACATGACAATGAGTTCACTGTACTAAAATGGCCCCCACAGTCACCAGATCTCAACCCAATAGAGCATCTTTGGGATGTGGTGTAACGGGAGCTTCGTGCCCTGGATGTGCATCCCACAAATCTCCATCAACTGCAAGATGCTATCCTATCAATATGGGCCAACATTTCTAAAGAATGCTTTCAGCACCTTGTTGAATCAATGCAGTATAGTAAAATACTGTATTTTATGAACACATTAACGTATGATTTTGAAATTTGGTATGGGTCATCAGCACAATGTCCTGAAGGAGCCTGAGAAGTTTTGAGCCAGTGCCACTTAGTGGTAAAATCAAACATTCACATGCCTATAACTTTGGATTTCGTTGACTAATTTTAACTTGATTCCTGAATCCTTGCCGAGTCCAACGATACCAAACATGCTAGGCTTCGACCTTATGGTTTGTTCAACGTTGTGATTTGGTGTTTAAACGACTTTCATTTTTCCACCTTAGGAAAATCTGAATCATAGCGGGTTAACCTAATGGACAAATGTCAACATTTTGATAGTAAGTGGCAAAAAAATGCAATAAATTGGGGGCACTCTGAGGACACACAAAAAAGCGTAGGACTGCGCCGCTTGGTGGGGCTATTGAACAAAACATGAAATTGGCTCTAACTACAGTACCGTTGGACTGATTGACTTCAAAATAGATGTCTTTGTCTCAGTTGCGATCACAGTCCATTATGACATTGGTGTACCTTATAAAACAAACCGATAAAAAAGCTGTAACCTCAATGGTTTCGTATATTACTATATTTTACGAATGCATTGGCATATGGTTTTATGAAACTCAGCATGCGTCTTCGGCACCGTGCCCTGAAGGTACTCAAGCAGTTTCAGGGCAGCGCCCACTTGTGGTCAAAAATTGTAATGAAATTATATTATAAGCAGTTACATTTCATTACAACTCAATGTATTTTATGGGTTTTCAACCGTGTAGATATTTTCATTTGTCTCTTTATTCCATTGTATTTATTTGTGATATTGTTTGCAATTTTTTTTTTTTTTTTTTTTTTTTGGTAAATGTAGTTCAACCATTCAAATAAAGCCACCCTTGTTCTGTGTAAGATTATAATTATCAAAAAATTGAGATGAATTATCTGTATGGCAATACATATGGCAGTTTTCAAAATTATCGATATTTTTCAAGGCATTCCAGTATCGTGACCACACTAAAGCTTTTATTTCTGATCCTTTCTGCTGTGTGCTTGTGTCAGAGGCTCTTCATTCATTAATCAGATGTTTATTTTGCCAGCTTTGCATGCATGAAGACTATTGTCATTGTGGGTATGTTTCATTTTTACGGAACTGTCTCAGGGTGATATTTATTGTAATAGATGGGATGTTAGGAGGGTCTCATTTGCGCACATATGCGGTGCTGGGCTTGGGTGTGACCGCACAGATGTTGAATTTGTCAAGTTGAACTTTGTGTCACAGCAACAGCTTCATGTTAGTATGAGTAATCACTGACTGGGAGAATTCCCAAGCGGAACGCTCCATACATTTTGTTTTTATAACGATGTAACTGATCTGATGTTTTTCTCATTTCGCAGAGATGGAAGAAGCCTTGAAAAGAAGCTTACAGGAGTTTTGATTTGGGAAAAGACACGGCTCTGTTTTCCAACGTCGTCCATGCACTGTAGTCATTAAACGTGTATTTCTTTTATGTGTTTTTCTTTTAAGTTTAAATAAAGGAAAATGATGAAATGGCTGTTCCTGTCTGAGCAAACTCATTGTGTTCTGGTTATTGTCTTTTCTCTGATGTCATCTTGGCCCTTGACCCTAAAAAGGAATCCCACCCTCCTTTGGTGAACTCCTCCGCTTGAGTCCGAAGGAGTGAATTACCAAGGGAAGTTCCAGCCCTTGTTTGGAGATGTTACTCAAGAGCACTGGAAACCGCTAGAACGTGGTCGATAGCGCTGAGGAGTCAACCGATTCATTTAAGCGAATCGGTTCTTTTGGACGATTCATTCCAACGAACCGGTTCGAATTTAATTCACAGATTCTCTTCTCCGAGTCATCACACAAAGTTCTCCGCGTGGGTCATGTGTTCGTTTGAGTTGATGCATTATTATTTTGTTGGTTTTGTAACTAACACTGTTTATAGTTATTCAAAAATACAATAGGCTACATTACTTTTAATTTAGAAGAATTAAGGAGTACCACTATTTCATCTGTAAACGCGCTCCATTTTGGAGCTGTTACTCTCTAACTTGCATGTTTTGTCCCAGATAAATTGTCTTTAAAACTGTTGCATGTCACCCACTTTACAGCTGCACCGTTCGGTGTTTTGCAAACGCTGTGCGAGTCGATTCACCTGAATCATTCTAAGTGAACGACTCTCGCGCACCGGACATCGCTATGTTGCTCGGGTGTTCTGCCCGTGCTGTATGTCCTATAGGTCACTGCACCCGTGAAAACACTCATTAACGCGACGAGCAGCAGTCATGGCACAAGCTAAAATTAACGCTAAAATGAACGATGCATCTAAAGGCAAATTCGCCCGAACCATGTCAATGGCGGACCGGTCCGGACGCTTACTGGAAAATCTGGATCAGATCGAAATGAGGTGAGATCAGTAGATGTTGACTAAAAAGATCCATAGGGACTGCACTCGACTTCGCTTCAGTAACAGTGTGAATAGATTTGCTTAAGCTATAACAGTTTTTAAAACATTGCAAATGCAACTTTTTATCTCACAAACATTTTTGATGTTAGTGCATACTAGTAAAGACATTTAATATAAAGTGGGTATCTTACATTCATAGTTTACAGACGGAATCACTAGTGTCTTATGTTTGTACAAGTTTAAAAAAAAAAAAGCACATGCATGTTATTTGACACCTATAAAGTGTGACCAATATGACATGTTCAATGAGGACTGTAGAATTAAGAATTAAGGTCAAAGTAGTGATATTGTAAACTTAGGAACTGTCCTCCAAACTAAAATTCAAGAATTGTAAGGTACAATTAAACCACAATATCATGCACCTTTTTTCCGCACATGGGACATTGTCAGTTACAAGTATTCAGTGCCTTTTGGACATTACAGTTTAGAAAATCAAACTTTTTGTGTAATCAATCATGACATGGTGATGTTAAACATTTGAAAAAAATATTTTGGTCTTTAAGTATTTAATAAAATCAATGTAATGGTAGATCAAAAATGTCCACCCTGTTAGGGACAAATGGACAATAAGTCTAATTTATGAGCACTGTGTACATTTTTCTTAGACAATCCGTGTCCTTTTGTCCCTTTAAGAGCAAATCAAATGATCAGAGAATATGTATATTATGTATGAACTGTACTTACTTTCTCACAAATGCATCATTTTACATTTTTCTTTTTCAGATACAAATTCCTAAAAAGCTTTTCTTGTTCACTTTTTAAAGTGAAAGATACTCTAAGATATATAACATTTAACTGTGAATGAATTATTTGTATTTTTTGTGCCATTTTTATAAATAAATAAATAAATGCATAACAGCGTGGATAAAGTAATAACAGAGTGGACAAAATAACAGCATGGTGGACAAGTTTAAATACATTTTCATTGTCGTTGTTGTTTATGAATTTATTGTTTAAAAAAAAACTGCTTAACAGGGTGGACAAAATAATAACCGGGTGGACCATAGACTGTAAAAAAAAAAAAATATGGACGTAGTGTCCGTGACGTCATCCATAGGTTTCTGAAGTTGTTGAAGTTGAAGTTGAAGTTTATTCGTCATTACACATGTACAAGTACAGTATAACGAAATGAAGTTTGGAGCAAGCCTCCGGGCCGCAGCCGATTATTCAGGCGCCGCCCTACGCTCTCCAGAAATACAAGAATGCAATTTAGCAAGCATTACATAGCAAACACAACAAAACATAAACATAACCATAAACATGACACAGTACACGTGGTCACGTGATGGGATTTTTTGTATGGAGTGGGAGAGGAGATAGATAAACAGGCAGACGGTTGGAGGGGGTGGGATCGGGTAGGTTGTGTATGGTGCGAGTGAGTCTGAGATTGTGTTGTGTGAGAATGTTAGCCATAACTTCAGATGTTTTCGAGTTCAGTTCTATGGTTTGTCCTTGAAGGGAGATAAGGCAGTGCACAGGGGGAGATAGCAGACAAAGCTGTCAGGCTGAAATCCCAACCGAGAGATAGGGACCAAGTGAGGTTCGTTGGGCTAGTTGATTAGGTCAGGCAAATACAATTTATTATTTTTAATCCATTTGATGATCTTCGGTAATTTGTCCGATCATAATCAATCAATCAGATCTGGTCCTCAGCACTCGCGTCCGGTCTGTGCAGTTTCCCTAGACATTACGTCCAGCCTCATGGCCAGACCGGTTACAGTCCGTAAAAGTTCACCGATCTGACCCCGATAGAGCCCACTCTACCCTGCGTATCCGCAGTCCGGACTGCGTTATTACGGTTCAGTTCCTCAATTCCTATCACTTTCTGATCTAATTCCTTCAGACGGTCACACACAACCCGAAGCATTCTTTAATTTCCACAGACAGCGGCTGGGTGAATTTGCTTGCAGCTGTCTTACCAATCTTCCGATAGGTCAGGGCAATCCCAAAGCCAAAGAATAGGAACCCGCCATCAGTAATCCAATCATGTATAAATCTTCCGCATCCTCCACGGACAGAGCCTCCAGGCACAGGACTTGCCAGTTGTTCCATGCGTCCCTCACGTACCCTGCGGCAAAGGTCCCGTCCGGGCAGGTGGGTTCTCCCGGGGCACCCTTCCTTAGTGAGAAAATCTTGTCGATTGCGCTGATTGACCAGTTAATCAATTCCATTTCAGTATTTTCAAGAGTCCAGCAGAGCAGCAGTCAGAGAAGAGAAGAGACGAAACACTAGACAAAACAAAACAGCGCGAGAGCCAGCAGGGAACAGAGAGAAAACACGTCTGCACGGATAGAAGGACAGAAAGGAAAGAGCAGTTTTGAACATAGACCGTAAAAGAAATGGACACAGCGACCCCATAGACTTCAACGGAGAAAAGTGAAGTCAATTAGAAGCACTCACTTCCTGATGGCTGAGCGCAGCCTCAGACTGAGCTTGACGACGTAGATGTGACGTGAGCAACCTGTCTGACAGCTGTACGTCTTCTAGTAGTTGTGCAAAGTCAAATCTGAATCACCGAATCTTGCAGAGATTTTGGCTCTCTATGGGCTTCTCCCTTGACTTTATCGGACTTCATGCCTCCACGTCCCTCCGACTGCCTCATAGACAGTGAAAGATAGCCTGCGAGCTTCTCCTCTTGTCTATACGGTAATTTCTCTACAGAGAGTCACGTGGTTATGACGCAATCATTAGCCTATTTTTACAAAAACGGCTTCTACGGGGCGATAGTGTAAGATACAAGGTAATGGAGCCTTTATACATTGTCGTGTTTCTTTAGAAATAAACAATGGACAAATGGAGTCTTTAAACGCCTCAGATGTAAAGTTATTTGCTGTCAAAGTGACACCAAAATGAATGGGAGTCAATGGAATGCTAACAGCAGGTGATGGCTTGGTTAGCAATGGCTGCCCCTATGGAAGGAATGCTTTCCGGGTGCTGGATTACCCCCTTGGTTTTGAAGCCTCAATGTCGTCCGTCGCCATTTTGTCACCGCGCGTCACGTGGGCAGAGCTGAGGTGATGACTAACAGACAGCAGACAAACAGCAATCCACCTGTCACTCAAAGTGGCCACGTCCTTAAGTATGCAGAACTTTAAGGCTTTATATAATGTAAACGAATGAGTTATAAAAACAACACCCCCCTCACAGTCGTCATGAAGGGTAAAATTAGCCGTATTGACCAAAACCACAATTTGTCCCAGGCTGTGAACATGTTTTATTCTGCTGTAAAGTTGGGCATTTTAACACGGGGCTCAATGAGATTCTGCTCCCTTCTGACCACTCGATGAATTGCAGTTTAAGTCACTTCCGAATTGGTTTCAAGAGAAGCTTGGGGTGGACAAGTGGTGTAAAAACGTCTCTCACATTCAGCCAGTTACAATAATGCTGATAGGATGGATTTTGATAGGAAACAATATGTTAAACATTACCAAAGAACTTTAAATACAGTACTTCTTCAAGTATAAATTACTTTCACAGTCACTGTGTTCACTCTCAGTGTCCACACTGTTAGCTCAGGGTGGACATTCAGACCTTAAATCCGCCTCTGCAGTGTTGAGGGACACGCCCAAAACCTTTATTATAATTGTTAAAATAAATGTAATAATTGAAAAACTGTATACATTAGAGATAATCATCACTGATATACCCAAGAATGTCAAAATTTGGGGTGAAATCATGTATAGTAAGTGTTGTATTTTTCATAAACATGGGATACATAGGAATAATGGTGATACACCGATCAGGCATAACATTATGACCTAATATTGGGTTGCTGACCCGTCGAGGCATGGACTCCACTAGACCCCTGAAGGTGTGCTGTGGTATCCGGCATCAAGATGTTAGCAGCAGATCCTTTAAGTCCTGTAAGTTGCAAGGTGGGGCCTCCATGGATCGGACTTGTTTGTTCAGCGCACAGTGCCGGCCCGTGGGGTTGTGGGGCCCTAGGCGAGATCATAAAAACAGGACCATATTCTACAACTCTTAATCGTACCCAGAAATACAGTAGGCAGGATTTTAAAGTCACTGAGGTCCCAAATGTTGAGTTGGGGGGCATTATTTAACATTTCTGACCTAAAGTAGCTGTCAAATCTGAAATGTTTAGTTTAGCTAGTTACATTTCTCGCACTTGACTGTGCTAACTAGCAGAAATGCTAAAATTCACGCTCATCAGCTTCTGTGAACATAAAGCCCGCCTACTCTTTTCTCAAATATTTTGACATTGACGAGCGGTGACAGACCAGTGAAGCTCAGCTAAACGCACACACCTTGTCCTCTGCTTCTGACGTGCGCTCTGGATGGAAGAACGCGCTGATTAACGCAGACTAAAATACGGGACGAAGCCGAAACCTGCCACTGGTTTTTATGTTTAAAATGATCACGAATTACTGAAGCCCCCCTAAAAAGGACCTAGTGACGCCCATGCACTGGAATAAAAACTATCATAACAATTTTACGAGTGAAGAGAAAGCACATAAAACAACAATTTAAATATTTAATAATGTATACAATAATGTGTAACATTCAACGCACATACAAACCCGATTCCAAAAAAGTTGGGACATAATTTACAAATCTCATAAACTTATATTTTATTCACAATAGAATATAGATAACATATCAAATGTTGAAAGTGAGACATTTTGAAATGTCATGCCAAATATTGGCTCATTTTGGATTTCATGAGAGCTACACATTCCAAAAAAAGTTGGGACAGGGAGCAATAAGAGGCCGGAAAAGTTAAATGTGCATATAAGGAACAGCTGGAGGACCAATTTGATATGTCATCTATGCTGTATTCTGAATAAAATATTGAAATTTTAAACTTCCACATCATTGCATTCAGATTTTATTCACAATTTGTACAGCGTCCCAACTTTTTTGGAATCGGGTTTGTATGTAAAAATATTTAAACAAATGCAAGTGAGATTCAAACCGATGTCTCCGGTATTGTGCATTAGTTACGAACCTACACACTTCACCTAAAAGGCCTGTAGGTGGCACACCACCTTCATTACCAACTATAACTTCATCAGACAGTAAATCAATACAAAACGCACGAGTAGATAATTCTTTAACTTAGCACGCTGAATGTGGTCCAGTGTTTCCTTCATATGTAACACATATAGCAGTCAATACTTTGAGCTTATCGTTCTTCCTGTGCACTTCTCTTTTCATTAGACAAATTAGTGTAAAGTGCTAACGTTACTGTGTATGTTTCTTATGTTTTCGGCTTTTATTTATTCTGTTGTTTCACATAGTTTTTTCATATTCATTGAAAATAAATGCCTTTCCGATCTTATATGCGATGGAAAAAGCGAGAAGAACAAGTTCGGCAAAAGGCGGATTTGAACCCTGGTTAATTTGCATCAAAAGTGGCTACTCTCCATTATACTCGTTTAACAACCTACGCCACTACTACTGATATGTTATAGACGGCTTTTATACTTTTGTCTGTCACAACCAGGCATTACATCTGCCATGGTAGGTGGTTTATTTGTATGTAGTGCAAATCGGTGCAAATAGACACTCCGATTATAGTTTCGGAGTTATGGTGGGCCCCCCAGATGAGGCAGGACCCTAGGCGACCGGCCGTTGGACAGGCTGGCTCTGTCAGCACATCCCACAGATGCTCGACTGGATTGAGATCTGGGGAATCTGGAGGCCAAGTCAACACCTCAAACTCGCTGTTGTGCTCCTCAAACCATTCCTGAAGCATTTGTGCTTTGTGTCAGGAGCATTATCCTGCTGGAAGAGCCACAGCCACCAGGGAATACCGTTTCCATGAAAGGCTGTACATGGTCTCAACAATGCTTAGGTAGGTGGTACGTGTCAAAGTAACATCCACATGGATGGCAGGACCCAAGGTTTCCCAGCAGAACATTGCCCAAAGCATCACACTGCCTCCGCCGGCTTGCCTTCTTCCCATAGTGCATCCTGGTGCCATGTGTTCCCCAGGGAAGCCACGCACACACACCCGGCCATCCACGTGATGTAAAAGAACACGTGATCCATCAGACCAGGCCACCTTCTTCCATTGCTCCGTGGTCCAGTTCTGATGCTCACGTGCCACTGTTGGTGCTTTGGGCGGTGGACAGGGGTCAGCATGGGCACCCTGACTGGTCAGCGGCTATGCCGCCCCATACACAACAAACTGAGATGCTCTGTGTATTCTGACACCTTTCTATCAGAACCAGCATTAACTTCTTGAGCAGTTTGAGCTCCAGTAGCTCGTCTGTTTGATCGGACCACACGGGCCAGCCTTCGCTCCCCACGTGCATCAATGAGCCTTGACCGCCCATGACCCTGTGGCCGGTTCACCACTGTTCCTTCCTTGGAGCACTTTTGATAGATCCTGACCACTGCAGACCGGGAACACCCCACAAGAGCTGCAGTTTTGGAGATGCTCTGACCCAGTCGTCTAGCCATCACAATTTGGCCCTTGTCAAACTCGCTCAAATCCTTACGCTTGCCCATTTTTCCTGCTTCTAACACATCAACTTTGAGGACAAAATGTTCACTTGCTGCTCAATATATCCCACCCACTAACAGGAGCCGCGAGGAAGAGATCATCAGTGTTACTCACTTCACCTGTCAGTGCTCATAATGTTATGCCTGATCGGTGTATATGGTGATTAAAAATGTTGTAAAATGTCTCAAATCATTTTTTTTTTTATCAACTTCAATATGCTTAGTGTTCAAATGGTGTTATTGATGACTAAGTATTAAATGATATTATTAAACATTTTAAGGCAGTAAGATCATGATTTACTGGGGACACAAAAGGCACCAAATCCCAGGAATGATGTTTATATTTGCATGTTTAGCTTTGTGTTTCATAATTGACAATGTAGGCAAGTTTTACAGAGTTGTATCTCAATCTCAGGGTGGAGGCTCTGCGCGAGGAAGCCACTGCTATGGAGCAGGAGAGAGAGAGCTTGATCGAGATGATCCAGTCGATACAAAACAGCCAGGAAATGAGGAGCATTTGTGACGGTACGCCTGTTGTGCAAAGCATTTGCGGCTTCTAATGGATCACGTGTAAAACATCATCTGAACTTGTGTTTCAGGGGAAAGGGAAGAGCTCTCTCTGACCGCCACGAGACTCATGGGCAGGGCATTAACAGTGCATGTTTCTGTGGATACCATCCGAAACAGCCAGCAGGAAGAGGCCCTGAAGAAAGCCATAGCCATTATTGATGAGATCGCAGCTAAAATGCTGGAAGACATGGAGGTGTCCAGAAAGAGGCTGCAGGCTCTTTACGCCGCGTGTGTGACGGACGCGCCGCCCGTGCCCGTTGATCAGAAGTTTCAGAGCGTCGTGATCAGCTGCGCCCTGGAGGACCAGAAGAAGATCAAGAGGCGTCTCGAGACCCTCATCAGGAACGTGGACAATGCAGAGAAAACCATTAAAATCATGGATAACCAGAATGTTGATCTTTCTAGTCTTGCTAATGGCAAATAGAGTGCCTGCCCACTTTCGGAACTATTTTTCCCATAGGGATTTTTAAAAAGAAGTTCCAATAATGATGCATTAAGTTAATGGCCGAACGGATCTTTATAGCAATTCACATTGTTGTTGCAGATGAACTACAGCACGGATAACATTACATGAATATTTTTTATCACATGTTGATTGTTAGTCACCCTTTATTAACCCTCCCTATTTAACCGCGAGCCGCACACACCCGCCATGTTTGTAGTTTTTTCACACTTTTAACCCATGTTTGTAGTTCTGAACCAAATCCTCCTCCAAAGCGCAAATGTACACGGATCCACACTTGGAAAAACTACCGGGAAATGTACTTTTGGCATACTCTTTTCAACATACTATGCTCTGGGACACACTTATTCTAATCTCACATGCTATCTAGGATGGATTGTACGGACATTGGGACGCAGGGTGATTCGTTCAGTAATGAAACGAGCGAGTCATTGAATCATTCACTCAAACCATTAAAAACATTCAACTGACTGAATTTTTTTTAAATTGACTGCAGCAATTAACATTTTGTCAGAAACTCTAGTAAATGACGGTATGAACATTGGGACGCAGGGTTGTTTTTGTAAGCCAACCCGGAAGTTCCCTCAACATTTTTCCATTGGCTTTTCGGTTTAGTGCCGAAAATAAGGGTGGGGACTAACAAAATTTTATAATGCTTCCATGTTTTGCTCATTATGATAATCTTTACTAATGAACTTTTAATGAATGTTGAAACCTAACAATCAGCTAAATGCAGGATATCCTACGCCCCATGATGCTTTACGCTTGCGATAAACTGTAAACGATCAGTGAAAGGTTCGCTCTAATGCGCAATATACAATGAGATGACATTATTCCACATTAAAAGGAAACTTAAACGTGGAAAAGCTTTAATACATTTCTACAACAGACCATGAATATGTCAGCTTGTGTTCACCACAGACCTTCTTTAACAGAAAAAGTGCACTTCAAACAAGATTACGGGCTGAATCCGTAATCGCCCCTAGGGCACTATTTGAGGGGACAGCCATTTGTAGTGGTGTCCGAAACCACTCATTCAGTCCCACAATGCACCGCAATAACGAGTGTACAGCCGATGTACACTCAACGGCTGTCCGAATTCACTCACTCGTTTTCATTCACTCCTTCAAGTGAACTGTATTAGGGGACTAACGTAGGGAATAGTGAATGAGGGTTAAGTGTGTGGAACACTGGACACTCTTTAGGTGAAATCTGATCGCTGATTG
>CM031955.1:9502878-9607878 GCA_018749465.1 Paracanthobrama guichenoti
CTCTGTGTGAATATATAGTAAAGTGTCATTTATTCCTGTGCTCAAAGCTGAATTTCACATGATCCTTCACTGATCATTCTCATATGAGGATCTGATGCTCAACACACATTTATGATTATTATCAGTGATATCAATGACGAAGACAGTCGTGCGTATTCATATCTTTGTGGAAACTGTGATTCTTTGATGAACAGAAAGTTCAAAACAACAGCATTTATTTAAAATGTTAATATTCTGTAACATTATGAATGTCTTTACTGTCACTTTTGATCAATTTAATGCATCCTCGATGAATAAAAGCATTCACTTCTTTCATTTGTGATGGACGTGCAAATTCTTATTGCTGGATTTATTTGAAATATTCACAACGTTGTTTTGTAATCACACACATACATACTCAAAAAGGATTCAGACACAGATATAACGTTTCACTAGTGTGTGCAGACACTATAGTTCATTTCTGTAAGTGAGGAGAGCAAAATAAAGTCAACTGTGACATATTCTACCCAAAAACTCTTCATACAGTGACTACCAGTAAAACTTTGAGCCCAAAATGATTCAGACACTGAGCTGAGCACGTTTCGCTGAAGTGTTTGTTCTTCAGTTTCTAATGTGACCTTTGACCCCACAGACTGAACACAATGAAGCGTCGCTTGCTCATTGGTTGAGCTAAACTGGTATTATCTACAAACCCGATTCCAAAAAAGTTGGGCCACTGTACAGATTGTGAATAAAAACAGAATGCAATGATGTGGAAGTTTCAAATTTCAATATTTTATTCAGAATATAACATAGATGACATATCAAATGTTTAAACTGAGAAAATGTATCATTTTAAGGGGAAAATAAGTTGATTTTAAATTTCATGGCATCAATACATCTCAAAAAAGTTGGGACAAGGCCATGTTTCCCACTGTGTGGCATCCCCTCTTCTTTTTCTAACAGTCTGCAAACGTCTGGGGACTGAGGAGACAAGCTGCTCAAGTTTAGGAATAGGAATGTTGTCCCATTCTTGTCTAATACAGGCTTCTAGTTGCTCAACTGTCTTAGGTCTTCTTTGTGGCATCTTCCTCTTTATGATGCTCAAATGTTTTCTATGGGTGAAAGATCTGGACTGCAGGCTGGCCATTTCAGTCCCCGGATCCTTCTTCTACGCAGCCATGATGTTGTAATTGATGCAGTATGTGGTCTGGCATTGTCATGTTGGAAAATGCAAGGTCTTCCCTGAAAGAGACGACGTCTGGATGGGAGCATATGTTGTTCTAGAACTTGGATATCCCTTTCAGCATTGATGGTGCCTTTCCAGATGTGTAAGCTGCCCATGCCACACGCACTCATGAACCCCATCCCATCAGAGATGCAGGCTTCTGAACTGAGCGCTGACAACAACTTGGGTTGTCCTTGTCCTCTTTAGTCCGGATGACATGGCGTCCCAGTTTTCCCAAAAGAACTTCAAATTTTGATTGGTCTGACCACAGAACAGTTTTCCACTTTGCCACAGTCCATTTTAAATGAGCCTTGGCCCAGAGAAAACGCCTGCGCTTCTGGATCATGTTTAGATAGGGCTTCTTTTTTTTCTGGAAGTATTCCTGACCTATAGAGTTTTAGCCGGCAGCGGCGAATGGCACGGTGGATTGTGTTCACGACAATGTTTTCTGGAAGTATCCCTGAGCCCATGTTGTGATTTCCATTACAGTAGCATTCCTGTATGTGATGCAGTGCCGTCTAAGGGCCGGAGATCACGGGCATCCAGTATGGTTTTCCGGCCTTGACCAATTTACGCACAGAGATTGTTCCAGATTCTCTGAATCTTTGGATGATATTATGCACTGTAGATGATGAGAACTTCAAACTCTTTGCAGTTTTCTCTGAGAAACTCCTTTCTGATATTGCTCCAGTATGTTTGGCCGCAGCATTGGGGGTGGTGATCCTCTGCCCATCTTGACTTCTGAGAGACACTGCCACTCTGAGAGGCTCTTTTATACCCAATCATGTTGCCAATTGACCTAATAAGTTGCAGATTGGTCCTCCAGCTGTTCCTTACATGCACATTTAACTTTTCCGGCCTCTTATTGCTCCCTGTCCCAACTTTTTTGGAATGTGTAGCTCTCATGAAATCCAAAATGAGCCAATATTTGGCATGACGTTTCAAAATGTCTCACTTTCAACATTTGATATGTTATCTATATTCTATTGTGAATAAAATATAAGTTTATGAGATTTGCAAATTATTGCATTCCTTTTTTATTCACACTTTGTACAGTGTCCCAACTTTTTTAGAATCGGGTTTGTAATTGTGTTCTTAAATCTAACAGCTGATTGGTTGATTGTAATCCATTACATCTCTTTCTATCAAAGTTATTGTCATATTTTATTACCATTTTCTAAACTATAGTGAAAAAACTGTGATAATGTGAGAAAATGTTGAAGGTGTCTGAATACATTTAGGTTTGACTGTATAAGGTTGTCACAGAAAAAAAGTACAATAAAGTCAAACGACTACAATAGATTCTTTATTTTGTAATTTTTAACAACCACCCAACAGCCCAAAAACAGAACGGAGCGATCGATCACCTGTTGAATCATGTGACTTTAAAACAATCACTTCAAATGACAGAAAAACTGCAGGTAGTGATGGTGCTGGCATACTCTCAACATCTACTAGAAGTCAATGCATTAGTAGAGAGAAGACTGGGAAACTAAACCAGAAAAGAAACCAATCGGGGGGGGAAAAAAAAAAGCGATCCTTACTGTACATTTCAGATCAGCTATAGCAATAACATGAGGGATTCTACCAGATCAATAAAGTGCCTTTAGTCCACTGTGAACGTCAGTAATCGCCAGCTCTAGCGCTGTAAACATGAAGGCCGGCGTGGCGGAGTACCATGTTTCCACATTCAAACATAAATGCAAGGCATGCGTTTCATGAATAAATACAATCAATCAAAAGTTAAGCCACGTGGAACGAGGAAACCTGCGGAAAACTGATCCATGTCCAATCCATCAGAGATTATACAGTTCTCAGTGCGGGAATGTCGGGTTGATGGACCCAAATTTAGTAAAACATTTAGCACATACATCTTCAGAAACATCAGTTCAAACGATCTGCTGCGTCACTTTCCAATGGCTACGGTGGTTAAGGCTCTGGAGCTTTGGGAGGCTAGTTTCAGTCAGAAATCCTCGAGGAATCTGAAACATGAACGCCTGGAATGGTTTCCTGTACATTTATAAAGCCTAATACGGTCTCAGAGATTTAACCGCTGAGGAACCAGTGATGATCTTCACAACCGCTACTCTGAGAACTATAAAATGAGTTTTATGCATTTATTGTAATTTCATGGTGGGAGGATGTTGACAGTATCGCACTTATAAAATATGTGCATTACTTTAATATTGAAGAATATGGATTCCAGTAATTCACATGATTTTGAAGCAGCAGAACTTCAAGATGAGTTTCATGAATGCAAAAATATGCAAGCGAGATTATGATTCATGCACATGTAGCAGTGAAGGGCTGGGCGATATACTGGATGATCAGCTCTAGTAACGGTGCTCGGATCTGTTGGCGAGTATGAGAGCGTTATGACTGCAAGAACACCATTAGAGAGCGAGTGGATGCGATTCTTCCATTACTGGATATCTCCGTAAATCGATTGGTTGGGGGTGGGGTTGTTATGCACATTGATAATGCAACTTAATTCACTTCTTGTTATGACTAACAATGCACCAATGTTTTTGAAAAAGAAACCTCTATAAGAATATGATTGCTTCAAATAACTCAATCATTGACGCTGAAGAGTGGATGAACGCCGCTAAACTCAAGCGGGTTAATAGACTCAACCAAATGCATCTTATATAAGACTATTAAAGGGGTACTTCAGCGCTGGGAAGATGAATGTGTATTTAAATGAATGTATTTGAATTTGGTGCCTTCTAGACAGAAAATGTATTTTTGGCTCATGTGGATGAAAGACAACAACTCCCAGAATGCACTTGCTTCCCTGCCCTACAAGGCCAAAGCCACTGCTACTGGATCACTGGATCAGTAGCTCACCGCGACACTGCCCCTACCATTGTTTTATAATAATAAAATCATTTCGTTCAGTTAGAGAACAGACACTACAATTAAAAACTGAAGGCGTCTGTTCAATATAATGTGAGTGAGCCGAGCGAGTGTCACGGCACAAACACAGCAGGAGTCAGATCTCATTCATCACGAGAGCGATGAGCTGAGGTAAGCGCGGGCGTGGCAGTCATTCACGGCGCGTGTTCAGATCACGCCTATGGAAGCTTAACTTTCATAGGAATTCATTTGAAAAGTTGAAACACTCACTTTGCTCCGCACTGCTCCGTTTACATGAATGCCCGCAGCTGCCCGAGCTGAGCGCTGTGAGTGAGATCCCACCCCCCATGGGTGGAACTAGCTCCTCCTACTGGCTGTAGTCTCTAGCCTCTGGACAAAAAAATCCTCCGATGACGCAAAATGACGATATTGGAGAATTTTTTCCAGAAATAAAATACATAAATCTCTCATCTCAGGGGGATATGGGGGGGGGAAGCACGATCATTCCAATATACTACTGGGTTTCTACTGATATAAAGCTTAATGCTAATCGCTGAAGTATCCCTTTAAGATATAGGGCACAACGGCGCTAAAGTCTCCTTTGATTTATTCTCCTCTGAAGAACTAGATGGCACAGAAACTTGCCTCAGCACTTTCCAAAACATCCGCTTTTCAAGATGCACGTGGAAATGTGTCTGATCCTTGACGTGATCTCGGACAGCAGCGCAAACATGATTCTGAGCTGATCTGAGCTAATATTTGAGGAGCAAATGAGAATCAATACAAATTCAACACTAGTTAATGATTTTCAGTTTTGCTCAAGGTAATTAAAGCAACAGTTTATCAATAACAGAAGGATATGTAAAAGTATGGCGTCTGGGGCGAAAGACACAATAATTAACATGATAATAAACTTTAACATTTATGACATGATTCAGATGGGAGATATCATATATTAAGTTGAGTATCCACCTTAGAGATAATCACCATATTATAATGAAGCCAACATATTAATCATATCATATAATAAAATGTAATTTAATGTTACTATTGTAAATCCATATTAAATTATTATGGCATCTCATTCAATACTTTCAGAATCTTTACTTTTAAAAAGTATTTTGTTTCTACATCTTTAAAATATATTTCTATATTAACATATTTTAATGACAGCATATTTATTGAACTTTTATCAAAATAAACAGAGAACAGTTCAAACTTTGCTGGTGATCGTTTTGAACAAGTATTAACTGAGACATTATTAAACACATTATTTTATCTGAAGAATCTGCATCAGTAAAAGGCCATCTCATACATTTATAAGATTTCTAAACAAAATCTGTTACTCCATCAACGTTCAATACAAACATATATATTTTATTCTGCAATCATACACTATGGGAGTAAAGAAAAGCACATTTTTCTTAAGGTGTGCCTTTAGCCCCGTTGTACCGTATATAATAGTAATAAATCACAACTTATGCCGCCTTCACGTGTTATCGGAAAGGTCCTACTTCCCACGTCGTGATTACGAGCTCATCGCATTCAAGTTTTTACTCGAGAGTGCGTGCATGTCCAGTTTTTTTGATAGCACGTGAGAGCAACAGTTCTCAGGTCTGCAGTCTCTGGACCAATCAGACCTCAGGCACCGCCCAAAATGCCACCACAACCAATCACAAAAAAGATAAACACTTTTTTTTAAAGTCACAGCGATCATCGTTTGCATGATCGATGGTTGTAATGTTCCTGCCTATTACAAAATACTTGTGTATTAAAAAAAAAAAGTTAAACAATATACGCAAATAAAAATTGGGGTTTATTTTTTGTTACACTGGTGCATATGAATATATATGAAAATATAGCCCTTGTGCATTGTTCAAATTCACTCCCCTTTACGTTATGCTCATGATGAAAACATCCACTAAATTAAACTGCTGTAGAAATCGATCAGATCAATATTTTTTTTTTTGCATAAACCTGTTAACCTCAGTCCTGATGAACTACTAAATGTTCAAAACAATCCAGGATTTTCTCTTTAACTGCCATGTTCATAAGTGATGTCACTGATCTGGAGGGACAAAAACACACAAAATGACTTATTTTCAATATAAAAGTGATTGTGTGTGGGATTTTTCCCCCCTTTTATCACAGTCTTGGACATGTGAGAGATTAGTGCTAACACTTGCTTTGATGCATTGTTAGTTTTTGTGCAGCATCAGGTTTGAATGTTTTCTCCCTCATTTATATGCTGTTATTCTCCAGATAAAAGCCAGAAGCACAGGCCTATCTAAAGGGTTAATGGTGCTCATACGTTGACCTCTTCCCAACAGGGAAAACCACCAACAATCAAGAATGCATGATTATATGGTGTCATGGCTTTGCAATCAAAACATGTGGTTATAATGGAAGTCAATGGGGCAGAAACGGCCACAAACAGGAAATGAGGGAGAAAACATTCAAACCTGATGCTGCACAAAAACCAACAATGCATCAAAGCAAGTGTTGGCACTAATCTCTCACATGTCCAAGACTGTGATAAAAGGGGGGAAAAATCCCACACACAATCACTTTTATATTGAAAATAAGTCATTTTGTGTGTTTTTTCCCCCCAAATCAGTGACATCACTTATGAACTTGGCAATTAAAGAGTAAAAATCCTGGATTTTTTTTTTAAACATTGATCAGGACTGAGGTTGATTAATAGATTTATGCAAAAAATGCATAATAATAATAATTTATCGGATACATTTTTACAGCAGTTCAATTTAGTGTATGTTTCCATCCCGAACATAATGGAAGGGTCGTGAATTTGCCCACAGTGTATCGTTGAGTCCTGAATTTTCAAAGCATTCTCCCAAAATATGTGTCAACATAAGATTTGTCACCAAAAATCATTCCATTTGCTGGCCAAATTAAGACTCCGCAGCACCCCATAGTGGACAAAAACGCCCCCAACATCACACAAGGGTTAAATATAATTTATAATATAATTAAAATTGTGTTCATTTAGTTTAAACAGTGTGGAAACATGCCTGATTTTTACTGTGAACACCACATTTTGATACATGAATGACTGCAATGGCTTTTTGGTTTAAATAAACTTCATATATATTATCGCCATAAACGCTTAATAATATCAGTATATATTTTTAGTAGCTATATCGCCCAGACCTTGCAGTAAGTGTATGATGTTGTATGCTGTAATATCAGAGCTGTCAGCAAATTATTAATAATAATAAAAAAGTTAAACTTCCTTATTCCAAAAGAATATGTTTCTATAATTCCATCTCTTGCATTTGGTACAGAGTTAGACTATGACATGATCATATGAATATGACAAAGTCTCAGAAGAGCATGTTGATGCATATCACGGATGTGGATTTCATTTGAAATAATATCTAAAAAACTGACTCGTTCAACCATTTACTAACGCTATTTACATTTCTTACAAGTACGTAGAGTTTAGAAACATTTGGCACTGTGTTAAACGTCATGGATTAAAGTCAGTCATTACTACATTTCTCATACAAAAATACCTATAAGAACACACGGCTTGAACTACATGACGCTGTTCATATAAGAAACAAATGAACATTACTTTTAAGGGAAGATTGCAAATGACGCATCTCCATCAATACTAACATATTGCACAAACGATGAACAGTCCAAATGCACAAATGGCGTGTTAAAAATCTGATTTTGTAATTAATCTCATTAGAGAAAATTTGAATATTACCCTGCTGTGTACCACAACAAATAATGCACATCTGTGAGAAAATAGATTCGCTTTTCATTTAAATTTTGAGCCACAATCATTGTTAAAATGTGAGGGCGGGCAGTTTTAATACTCGTACAAAAATAGCTAAACGGACCTTCGATTTACTCTCACTCATTGAGGGTTGTTTTTGACTTTTAGGACACAGTCAAGTCACTTCTGCACCTGTAGAGCATATTATGGGTCTTATTTTTACTGCAATCCAGATTGATGCTGCTACTGGTGCAGAAATTCACCATCTAACTTTAAAACTAGTGTTTGAAGCGGTTGCAACCAGCAGAGGGCCCCGGCGCACAAACATGCACACTCATCCACAGGAGTCTGTGACGTATGAAACACAGAATATGATGGATCTGCTGTGGGTTTCTGTAATCAGCGCTGATGAAGCCCCGTGTCACCTGCGGAGCATGGGTCCCAGCAGCGAATCGGGGGCCGTTCTACAGCAGTCTGCAGCTACCGAAGGGGTTTTACGCTTTCTTCGTCCTCTGCTTGTTTGGTCGCAGGTTGATGATCTCACGGCCGTTCAGATTGCTGGCGTTCTGGTTTGGATGAGAGCCACTGGTAGTGTTAAAAACACCTGAAAAAAAAAAAAAAAAAAAAGAGCAAGCAATTACTTAAAAATGCACAAACATGCTACATCTGAAACTTAATAAACACTGGCAGTGTTGTTTAAATATGAAAAATAAATAAGTAAAGCCAATATTAATGAAAGGAGGTGTCAGGGTTTGGATGGTTAGCTTTGACTCTAGTCTAAAATAAAAACATAAAATAAATAAAATAATAATAATAATAATAATAATAACACCGATATACACCGATCAGGCATAACATTATGAAGTGAGTAACACTGATGATCTCTTCCTCACGGCTCCTGTTAGTGGGTGGGATATATTAGGCAGCAAGTGAACATTTTGTCCTCAAAGTTGATGTGTTAGAAGCAGGAAAAATGGGCAAGCGTAAGGATTTGAGCGAGTTTGACAAGGGCCAAATTGTGATGGCTAGACGACTGGGTCAGAGCATCTCCAAAACTGCAGCTCTTGTGGGGTGTTCCCGGTCTGCAGTGGTCAGGATCTATCAAAAGTGCTCCAAGGAAGGAACAGTGGTGAACCGGACACAGGGTCATGGGTGGCCAAGGCTCATTGATGCACGTGGGGAGCGAAGGCTGGCCCGTGTGGTCTGATCAAACAGACGAGCTACTGGAGCTCAAACTGCTCAAGAAGTTAATGCTGGTTCTGATAGAAAGGTGTCAGAATACACAGAGCATCTCAGTTTGTTGCGTATGGGGCGGCATAGCCGCTGACCAGTCAGGGTGCCCATGCTGACCCCTGTCCACCGCCCAAAGCACCAACAGTGGCACGTGAGCATCAGAGCTGGACCACGGAGCAATGGAAGAAGGTGGCCTGGTCTGATGAATCACGTGTTCTTTTACATCACGTGGATGGCCGGGTGTGTGTGCGTGGCTTCCTGGGAACACATGGCACCAGGATGCACTATGGGAAGAAGCGAGCGGCGGAGGCAGTGTGATGCTTTGGGCAATGTTCTGCTGGGAAACCTTGGGTCCTGCCATCCATGTGGATGTTACTTTGACACGTACCACCTACCTAAGCATTGTTGCAGACCATGTACATCCTTTCATGGAAACGGTATTCCCTGGTGGCTGTGGCTCTTCCAGCAGGATAATGCTCCTGACACAAAGCACAAATGTTTCAGGAATGGTTTGAGGAGCACAACAGCGAGTTTGAGGTGTTGACTTGGCCTCCAGATTCCCCAGATCTCAATCCGATCGAGCAGCTGTGGGATGTGCTGAACAAACAAGTCCGATCCATGGAGGCCCCACCTTGCAACTTTCAGGACTTAAAGGATCTGCTGCTAACATCTTGGTGCCAGATACCACAGCACACCTTCAGAGGTCTAGTGGAGTCCATGCCTCGACGGGTCAGCAAAAGGGGGACCAACACAATATTAGGTCATATTGTTATATATATCCTGTGCTCAAAGCTGAATTTATCATCATTACTCCAGTCTTCAGTGTCACATGATCCTTCAGAAATCATTCTAATATAATGATTTGCTGCTTATGGAACATTAAATCATGAAACTTTTGTTTTCAGGATTATTTAATGAATGTTCAAGTTCAAAAGAACAGCAATTATTTTACATTTATTCAGCAGGGATGCATACAATTATTAAATTTAGGGCTGTCACTAATGATTATTTTGGTAACTGATTAATCAGATACAATTTGTGGTAATAAAATTGACCTAAGCAAAGATCTAAGCCTTTAAAACGGACTTAAAATACATATATAATTACAAGGAGGCAATACAATTTGATTCAAATCAAGTATAAAAAGGAAGTAATCATATGGGTTTATAAAACAATGTTCGAATACATAATATAAACAAATCATCTTATGTACATTGTTTTACAACACATGTCTGCAGACGGCACCAACAGCTCAAATCCTTGTTCAATATCGGCCAAATTACATTTAACTCAAATGTTTACTAATTATCTTTATTATTTGGACACTATGACAGAAATGCTACAGCTGCTGTAATTTCCTGAACAGGAATATGTGGACATCAAAACATGAAATCTAAAGCAAAGGGTTTATCATGATAAACAGTTGGCATATTTAGAAACTTGTATTGATATATTCTCATGTTGGCGTAAGTATTTACCTTACAAATCTGATGAAATGGCGCACATTGCACTCCCAGATGAACGTTATAATGAACAAACTCTCAGCATATGCAGAAATGGAGTTTGAGACGCTCCATGTGACGCATGTCAATGATAACAGTTCATGTGGAGTATATAAAGTAATGTCACACAGAAGTTCAGTCTTACCTATTTTATTGCTGGATACGTGAACAACCTCGCTCTCCTCTGCTGACTGTTGCTTCAGTCGCTGCAGATATTTGTCAGCTAGATACTTAAAAACTACAACAAATAAAATGTGTTATTTTATATTGTCAGTAAAGCAGTTTCGTGAACTGAAAAGCTTCATCACTCACCTTCATTGACGTTGAGATCTTCCTTCACTGATGTGCGATAGAATCTCAACTTCAGCCTCTTAGCAAGACCTTCGGCCTCTTCACTGAAGAAACAACACAAAGGTTTTTCCACATACATCAGTCTCTTGAAAGCATCGAATGGGTCCTATAATGACCCTTTTTACAAGATGTAAAATAAGCCTCTGATGTCCCCAGAGAGACTATGTGAAGTTTTAGCTCAAAATACCCACAGATCATTTATTATAGCATGCTAAATTACCTGCATGAAACTACATCTGTAATTAATTTCTGTAGTTACATTTATAATTTCTCTGTTGACACTTCCCTTACACCTAACCCTACCCTTAAACTTACCCACACCACCACACCTGTCCCTAACTTTACCCTTAAACTTACACATACCGCCACACCTGTCCCTAACCCTACCCTTAAACTGACCCATACATACACACCTGTCCTAACCCTACCCTTAAACTGACCCATACCGCCACACCTGTCACTAACTTTACCCTTAAACTAACCCACACCAACACACCTGTCCCTAACTTTACCCTTAAACTTACCCACACCACCACACCTGTCCCTAACCCTACCCTTAAACTTACCCACACCACACCTGTCCCTAACTTTACCCTTAAACTTACCCACACCACCACACCTGTCCCTAACTTTACCCTTAAACTTACACATACCGCCACACCTGTCCCTAACCCTACCCTTAAACTGACCCATACCGCCACACCTGTCCCTAACCCTACCCTTAAACTGACCCATACCGCCACACCTGTCACTAACTTTACCCTTAAACTAACCCACACCAACACACCTGTCCCTAACTTTACCCTTAAACTGACCCATACCACCACACCTGTCCCTAACTTTACCCTTAAACTGACCCACACCACCACACCTGTCCCTAACCCTACCCTTAAACTTACCCACACCACACCTGTCCCTAACTTTACCCTTAAACTTACACATACCGCCACACCTGTCCCTAACCCTACCCTTAAACTGACCCATACCGCCACACCTGTCCCTAACTTTACCCTTAAACTGACCCATACCACCACACCTGTCCCTAACTTTACCCTTAAACTTACCCACACCACCACACCTGTCCCTAACTTTACCCTTAAACTGACCCACACCTGTCCCTAACTTTACCCTTAAACTGACCCATACCACCACACCTGTCCCTAACTTTACCCTTAAACTTACCCATACTGCCACACCTGTCCCTAACCCTACCCTTAAACTGACCCATACCGCCACACCTGTCCCTAACTTTACCCTTAAACTGACCCATACCACCACACCTGTCCCTAACTTTACCTTAAACTGACCCATACCACCACACCTGTCCCTAACTTTGCCCTTAAACTGACCCACACCTGTCCCTAACTTTACCATAAACTGACCCATACCACCACACCTGTCCCTAACTTTACCCTTAAACTTACCCATACCGCCACACCTGTCCCTAACCCTACCCTTAAACTGACCCATACCGCCACACCTGTCCCTAACTTTACCCTTAAACTGACCCATACCGCCACACCTGTCCCTAACTTTACCCTTAAACTTACCCATACCGCCACACCTGTCCCTAACCCTACCCTTAAACTGACCCATACCGCCACACCTGTCCCTAACTTTACCCTTAAACTGACCCATACCGCCACACCTGTCCCTAACTTTACCCTTAAACTGACCCATACCACCACACCTGTCCCTAACTTTACCCTTAAACTGACCCACACCTGTCCCTAACTTTACCCTTAAACTGACCCATACCACCACACCTGTCCCTAACTTTACCCTTAAACTTACCCATACCGCCACACCTGTCCCTAACCCTACCCTTAAACTGACCCATACCGCCACACCTGTCCCTAACTTTACCCTTAAACTGACCCATACCACCACACCTGTCCCTAACTTTACCCTTAAACTGACCCATACCACCACACCTGTCCCTAACTTTACCCTTAAACTTACCCACACCACCACACCTGTCCCTAACTTTACCCTTAAACTGACCCATACCACCACACCTGTCCCTAACTTTACCCTTAAACTTACCCATACCGCCACACCCGTCCCTAACTTTACCCTTAAACTTACCCACACCACCACACCTGTCCCTAACCCTACCCTTAAACTGACCCATACCACCACACCTGTCCCTAACTTTACCCTTAAACTTACCCACACCACCACACCCGTCCCTAACTTTACCCTTAAACACCCACACCACCACACCTGTCCCTAACTTTACCCTTAAACTGACCCATACCACCACACCCGTCCCTAACTTTGCCCCTTAAACTTACCCACACCACCACATCTGTCCCAGACCCTACCCATACCACCACACCTGTCCCTAACTTTACCCTTAAACTTACCCACACCACCACACCCGTCCCTAACTTTACCCTTAAACTTACCCACACCACCACACCCGTCCTAACTTTACCCTAAACTGACCCATACCACCACACCTGGGTCCCTAACTTACCCCTTAAACTTACCCACACCACCACATCTGTCCCTAACCCTACCCATACCACCACACCTGTCCCTAACTTTACCCTTAAACTTACCCACACCACCACACCCGTCCCTAACTTTACCCTTAAACTGACCCATACCACCACACCCGTCCCTAACTTTACCCTTAAACTCACCCACAACACCACACCCGTCCCTAACTTTACCCTTAAACTGACCCATACCACCACACCCGTCCCTAACTTTACCCTTAAACTTACCCACACCACCACATCTGTCCCTAACCCTACCCTTAAACTGACCCATACCACCACACGTCCCTAACTTTACCCTTAAACTGACCCATACCACCACACCTGTCCCTAACCCTACCCTTAAACTGACCCATACCACCACACCAGTCCCTAACTTTACCCTTAAACTGACCCACACCACCACACCTGTCCCTAACTTTACCCTTAAACTTACCCACACCACCACACCTGCCCCTAACTTTACCCTTAAACTTACCCAGTCCACCACACCTGTCCCTAACTTTACCCTTAAACTTACCCACACCACCACACCAGTCCCTAACTTTACCCTTAAACTTACCCATACCGCCACACCTGTCCCTAACTTTACCCTTAAACTTACCCATACCGCCACACCTGTCCCTAACCCTACCCATACCACCACACCTGTCCCTAACTTTACCCGTACCCACCTCAATATCAGCAAACATGTTTTGCAATAAAATATGAACACAATAAGTACATTGTACTTGTTTTTTTAGTAGTTAAGGCCACCTAATATAAAGTGGGACTGTTAAAATTCACTTTTTGAGGGTGAGCAAAAACACACTGTTTTTGAGTGTGTCCCTTTAAATTCAACTCCCAGCCCCCTTTCAATAAGAGGGCGGAGTTTCAAGAACTCATGTTAGCAGATCCGATTACCTCACGCAGACACACACTGAAAATATCAGAAACTGTTCAGCCTTTTATGTTCAAACCGGAGTCATGACAAGAAGTGACAACATGTAGAATAAGATAAGACATTTCTGAACAGTTAGTTGATGATTTTAATAATTCAAGTCTTCAAGTCTTCAATAATCTTCAAGTCATTGATTAGCATATTCTGTCACGGTTATCTATAAATCGCTTGTGTGTGAACTGTTGTAAGAGAGAACAGGGATAGTTTAGTTTAATTGCGGTTGTAACTTATGTTGTCATCTTGCTTTATGACATGCTATTGCATTTGTGTTCGTACTGTATTGAAATAAATGTGAAAGACAGATGACAGCTTGAGCGACTCTCAAATGTGCTTGACTACAACAACTCTTCCTCTTCTGTACATGGCCTTTGTTGTGTGTTCTTGGGGGCGGGGTTTATGTAAATTTTAGGGTTAGTGATGTCACTAACCTGTGAAGAAGCTCATTGTAGTCCAGCCTTTTGTTGTAGTCCTTAAAAAGTGATTTCTTTAAAATAATATATCTCCCTTGGCTTTGAACTGTGAGCGTTGTAACTTTGCAGATGTTGTTTATGCTCAAACAGCAACATTACACACTAACTTAAGTTATAAACATGAAATCATAAATCAACCACCGCTTTAAAGTGCATTATTGAACTCTGACTCTTACTTCTTGATAACCGTGTCGTCCAGCAGGTCGATTTTGTTCTGCACCAGGACGGTGGGAATGTCGCCCACCTCCATCTCCACTTTCTCCCTCCAGCTGCTGATGGCCTCAAACGAGTCTCTGTCGGTGGTGGAGAACACCAGCACACAGGCCTGAGCGCCTGCAGGACCGATCACACATCACACATCACACGCCTCAACACAACACACAAGAGAAACATCCCAGCACTCACAGTCGCACCTCTGTAATAGGCCTTGGTGATGGCATCAAACTCCTCCTGTCCTGCTGTGTCCCACAACATCAATCTGACGTCCTCGTCGTTAACTCTGGAACACATGCGAACAAAATTCATATATCCATTGGTCTAATAGCTACACTCTTAAAATAAAGGTTTTCCACTTTAAAGCACCTTTGTGGAATGGGAAGATTCTATGGATGTTGAAGGTTCTTCATGGAACCACAGGTGTCAAATAATAGACTGTCTTTAAAACACAACAGTTACATTAAAATAATTGGGAGGACAAAATTACAAACCCGATTCCAAAAACGTTGGGACACTGTACAAATTGTGAATAAAAAAGGAATTCAATAATTTACAAATCTTATAAACTTATATTTTATTCACAATAGAATATAGATAACATATCAAATGTTGAAAGTGAGACATTTTGAAACGTCATGCCAAATATTGGCTCATTTTGGATTTCATGAGAGCTACACATTCCAAAAAAGTTGGGACAGGGAGCAATAAGAGGCCGGAAAAGTTAAATGTACATATAAGGAACAGCTGGAGGACCAATCTGCAACTTATTAGGTCAATTGGCAACATGATTGGGTATAAAAAGAGCCTCTCAGAGTGGCAGTGTCTCTCAGAGGTCAAGATGGGCAGAGGATCACCAATTCCCCCAATGCTGCGGCCAAACATACTGGAGCAATATCAGAAAGGAGTTTCTCAGAGAAAAACTGCAAAGAGTTTGAAGTTCTCATCATCTACAGTGCATAATATCATCCAAAGATTCAGAGAATCTGGAACAATCTCTGTGCGTAAGGGTCAAGGCCGGAAAACCATACTGGATGCCCGTGATCTTCGGCCCTTAGACGGCACTGCATCACATACAGGAATGCTACTGTAATGGAAATCACAACATGGGCTCAGGAATACTTCCAGAAAACATTGAACACAATCCACCGTGCCATTCGCCGCTGCCGGCTAAAACTCTATAGGTCAAAAAAGAAGCCATATCTAAACATGATCCAGAAGCGCAGGCGTTTTCTCTGGGCCAAGGCTCATTTAAAATGGACTGTGGCAAAGTGGAAAACTGTTCTGTGGTCAGACCAATCAAAATTTGAAGTTCTTTTTGGAAAACTGGGACGCCATGTCATCCGGACTAAAGAGGACAAGGACAACCCAAGTTGTTGTCAGCGCTCAGTTCAGAAGCCTGCATCTCTGATGGGATGGGGTTCATGAGTGCGTGTGGCATGGGCAGCTTACACATCTGGAAAGGCTCCATCAATGCTGAAAGGGATATCCAAGTTCTAGAACAACATATGCTCCCATCCAGACGTCTTCTCTTTCAGGGAAGACCTTGCATTTTCCAACATGACACTGCCAGACCACATACTGCATCAATTACAACATCATGGCTGCGTAGAAGAAGGATCCGGGGACTGAAATGGCCAGCCTGCAGTCCAGATCTTTCACCCATAGAAAACATTTGAGCATCATAAAGAGGAAGATGCCACAAAGAAGACCTAAGACAGTCGAGCAACTAGAAGCCTGTATTAGACAAGAATGGGACAACATTCCTATTCCTAAACTTGAGCAGCTTGTCTCCTCAGTCCCCAGACGTCCTCCAGCTGTTCCTTATATGCACATTTAACTTTTCCGGCCTCTTATTGCTCCCTGTCCCAACTTTTTTGGAATGTGTAGCTCTCATGAAATCCAAAATGAGCCAATATTTGGGATGACATTTCAAAATGTCTCACTTTCAACATTTGATATGTTATCTATATTCTACTGTGAATAAAATATAAGTTTATGAGATTTGTAAATTATTGCATTCCTTTTTTATTCACAATTTGTACAGTGTGCCAACTTTTTTGGAATCGGGTTTGTAGTTGACAGGTCAAGCAGACTTACAGCTACAACTCAGATCAGTGGCCAGCTTAGAGGAGTCACACAAGTTAGGCATCACATTTTTTTCTTTAATACTGGTCATAACTTTAAGTTGGTTACATAAAAAGGTAGATTGGTCTAATTTGAATCCAAAGACTGACTAGCCCTAATTAACTGCTTGTTGGTGAGACTAGTTCTTAAGACACAGTCTTAAAGGGTTAATTCACCCAAAAATGAAAATTAGCCCATGATTTTCTCACCCTCAAGTCATCCTAGGTGTATATGGCATTCTTCTTTCAGCCAAACACAATCTGAGTAATATTAAAAAAATATCCTGGCTCTTCCAAGCTTTATAATGGGAGTGAATGGGGGTGGGGGGGTGAGATTTAGAAGCCCCAAAAAGTGCATCCATCCATCCTAAAAGTGAATCCATCCATCCATCATAAAAGTGCATCCATCCATCCATCCATCATAAAAGTGAATCCATCCATCATCCATCATAAAAGTGAATCCATCCATCATAAAAGTGAATCCATCCATCATCCATCATAAAAGTGAATCCATCCATCATAAAAGTGCATCGTCCATTATAGAAGTGCATCCATCCATCCATCCATCATAAAAGTGCATCCATCCATCCATCATAAAAGTGCATCCATCCATCCATCATAAAAGTGCATCCATCCATCCATCCATCATAAAAGTGCATCCATCCATCCATCCATCATAAAAGTGCATCCATCCATCCATCCATCATAAAAGTGCATCCATCCATCCATCCATCCATCCATCATAAAAGTGCATCCATCCATCCATCACAAGTGCATCCATCCATCCATCACAAGTGCATCCATCCATCTATCCATCTATCCATCCATGCATCCATCCATCCATCATAAGTGCATCCATCCATCCATCCATCATAAAAGTGCATCCATCCATCCATCCATCATAAAAGTGCATCCATCCATCATCATAAAAGTGCATCATCCATTATAGAAGTGCATCCATCCATCCATCCATCATAAGTGCATCCATCCATCCATCCATCATAAAAGTGCATCCATCCATCCATCCATCATAAAAGTGCATCCATCCATCCATCATAAAAATGCATCATCCATTATAGAAGTGCATCCATCCATCCATCCATCATAAAAGTGCATCCATCCATCCATCCATCATAAAAGTGCATCCATCCATCCATCCATCATAAAAGTGCATCCATCCATCAATCCATCATAAAAGTGCATCCATCCATCCATCCATCATAAGTGCATCCATCCATCCATCCATCCATCATAAAAGTGCATCCATCCATCCATCCATCATAAAAGTGCATCCATCCATCCATCATAAAAGTGCATCCATCCATCCATCATAAAAGTGCATCCATCCATCCATCCATCATAAAAGTGCATCCATCCATCCATCCATCATAAAAGTGCATCCATCCATCCATCCATCATAAATGCATGCATCCATCCATCCATCCATCATAAATGTGCATCCATCCATCCCATCCATCATCAAAGTGCATCCATCCATCCATCCATCATAAAAGTGCATCCATCCATCCATCCATCATAAAAGTGCATCCATCCATCCATCATAAAAGTGCATCCATCCATCCATCCATCATAAAAAGTGCATCCATCCATCATCATCCATCATCCATTATAGAAGTGCATCCATCCATCCATCCATCATAAAAGTGCATCCATCCATCCATCCATCCATCATAAAAGTGCATCCATCCATCCATCCATCCATCCATCATAAAAGTGCATCCATCCATCCATCATAAGTGCATCCATCCATCCATCCATCAAGTGCATCCATCCATCCATCCATCCTAAAAGTGCATGCATCCATCCATCCATCCATCATAAGTGCATCCATCCATCCATCCATCATAAAAGTGCATCCATCCATCCATCCATCATAAAAGTGCATCCATCCATCATCATAAAAGTGCATCATCCATTATAGAAGTGCATCCATCCATCCATCCATCATAAGTGCATCCATCCATCCATCCATCATAAAAGTGCATCCATCCATCCATCATAAAAGTGCACCCATCCATCATAAAAATGCATCATCCATTATAGAAGTGCATCCATCCATCCATCCATCATAAAAGTGCATCCATCCATCCATCCATCATAAAAGTGCATCCATCCATCAATCCATCATAAAAGTGCATCCATCCATCCATCCATCATAAGTGCATCCATCCATCCATCCATCATAAAAGTGCATCCATCCATCCATCCATCATAAAAGTGCATCCATCCATCCATCCATCATAAAGTGCATCCATCCATCCATCCATCATAAAAGTGCATCCATCCATCCATCCATCATAAAAGTGCATCCATCCATCCATCCATCACAAAAGTGCATCCATCCATCCATCACAAAAGTGCATCCATCCATCCATCACAAGTGCATCCATCCATCCATCATAAAAGTGCATCCATCCATCCATCATCAAAAAAGTGCATCCATCCATCCATCACCAAAACATCCATCCATCCATCACAAGTGCATCCATCCATCCATCACAAGTGCATCCATCCATCCATCATAAAAGTCCATCCATCCATCCATCATAAAAGTCCATCCATCCATCCAAAAAGTGCATCATCCATTATAGAAGTGCATCCATCCATCATAAAAGTAATCCATATGGCTCCAAGTGTTAATAAAGGCCTTCTGAAGCGAAGAAAAAGACCCATATTTAGGGTAGAGTGGGGAAACTAATTACTGTAGTTACCATGTTCTGAACATCACATTCTTTGTTTTTCCATCAAATGTAATCTAACTAGTTGGTTGAGTACAAAAATTTGGACTTTATATTTAAAAAAAATTACCTACATTAGCATCAGCTAGCTAGTTAACCAGCCAGTTAGCATCAGCTAACAAATATATATATATATATATATATATATATTTTTTTTTTTTTTATATTTTTTTTTTTTTTTTGAAAAGGCTGATTTTCAGCATGGTTCATTAATACATTTTGATATTTATTTTGGCTTGTCTTTTTAATTTTAAGCTAAACATGCTTGTACTCTGATTTTGCTGTAAACATATAAAGCAAATTGCTTTGTCCGAGAGGGAGCATTTTACTCGATGCATGCCGTAGGATGTGGCCGTAGCGTAAGCTCAGGTGAGAGTAGGCGCCTCTCGCGCTTCAAATAACAAACTCAAGCTCCTCACACATTTCTCTTTAAAAATTCTTGTTTTAAACTAACTTGTGACCGGTGTTTTGTTTTGTTTTTATCTTCTGCGCTTCACCCTTCACCCTTCATGTGTCGGGTCAGAGGTCACTCTTCCACCGGAACTAGACTTACGTACGACTGTCACCGGAAGCCAGTGATTATAGTTTACCAAGTTATAAATATGGATATTTTTTTTCGCTTCAGAAGGCCTTTATTAACCCCTGGAGCCGTATGGATTACTTTTATGACGGATGGATGCAATTTTTTGGGCTTCAAAATCTCACCCTCCATTCACTCCCATTATAAAGCTTGGAAGAGCCAGGATATTTATTAATATAACTTTATATAATAAGATAATAAGTTGTGTTTGGCTGAAAGAATAAAGTCATACACATCTAAGATGGCTTGAGGGGGGAGTAAATCATGGGACAATTCAAATTTTTGGGTAAACAAACCCTTTAAGTTAGCGGTATGTTTATGCAACTGTTTTCGCTCTCAGTTTGACTAAGCTTTGAAACCGATGAAGCCACGGACAGCTCATTTGTTCCTCGTTTCGTTTTGTGTGTAGAAACAGTAAACCACACAGATTTTCTTTGGCATTCCCTGCTGATGACACGTCACACGTTAACATAGCTGGAAAGAGACTGTGATCCAGGAACTACTGCAAAAAAGCAAGAGGATCTTCTTTTCCCCGAGGGGTTGCCTGAACATCACAGCGTGTTATTTGTCATTTCCCATATTTAAATGCAAACAGGACTTGTTCATAAGTGTTAAATCATCTTTCTCGGGTCAAGGGTGAGCTATAATTACAGGAATTTACTTCTGCTTATGTGACTAAATTCAGCCTGTGTTGGAGTCAAATGTACAGTATGCATAAGTGGAATACTGAACATACAGTGTAGCATATACTATACGCCACATACGCTGTATATACACACAAATCAGGCATAAGGTGAAGTGAGTAACACTGATGATCTCTTCCTCACGGCTCCTGTTAGTGGGCGGGATATATTAGGCAGCAAGTGAACATTTTGTCCTCAAAGTTGATGTGTTAGAAGCAGGAAAAATGGGCAAGCGTAAGGATTTGAGCGAGTTTGACAAGGGCCAAATTGTGATGGCTAGACGACTGGGTCAGAGCATCTCCAAAACTGCAGCTCTTGTGGGGTGTTCCTGGTCTGCAGTGGTCAGGATCTATCAAAAGTGCTCCAAGGAAGGAACAGTGGTGAACCGGACACAGGGTCATGGGCGGCCAAGGCTCATTGATGCACGTGGGGAGCGAAGGCTGGCCCGTGTGGTCCGATCAAACACACGAGTTACTGGAGCTCAAATTGCTCAAGAAGTTAATGCTGGTTCTGATAGAAAGGTGTCAGAATACACAGAGCATCTCAGTTTGTTGTGTATGGGGTGACATAGCCGCTGACCAGTCAGGGTGCCCATGCTGACCCCTGTCCACACGGCACCAGGATGCACTATGGGAAGAAGGCAAGCCGGCGGAGGCAGTGTGATGCTTTGGGCAATGTTCTGCTGGGAAACCTTGGGTCCTGCCATCCATGTGGATGTTACTTTGACACGTACCACCTTGAAGTTTCAACCAGCTCAACAAAAAGTGTTAATGAAAAACATTGCCTACCCTAGCTTTAAACAAGGAAGTGTGAGAGTGCAGTTTTACAGTAAGTGCTGTAAAACTGAGTTTCAGATTGCACTGGGTGCAGAGCTACGACTAGAAGAAATCTGGGGAAAAGCCTATTTTATTTATGCGCTTAAAAACCTACAATGGTCCACTTGAGATGGATTAACTCAAACTGGTTTATATAACATGATAATGCCTATTAATGGATAATCTAGTGAATTAAATAAATAAAATACATTATTCAGAGCGTGATGGGTGCAACACTAAATTATCAGATTATTCATAACAAATGAATGATGATTGCATCAGTGCAAAACCAGCTTCATAGTATATGAGTCTTAGGTTAAAAGCAAAACTCAGTCAAAATAACACTGAACACAACAGCCCAGCCATATAAGACTGAAACGGTGCTTCTCCTGACACTTCTCCTCACCTTGACTTCTTTGTCCCACTCTGCATTTTCACATTGTTATGCGCTTCTTTGTCATTCTCTCAGGTAAATGTAAGGCAGTTCTGGCAGGTCAAGGTGAATGCTTTGCATTGTGGGATACATATCCTGTGTGATATACTCTGCTTACTACACATTCTGGCAAATGCAGTAGATCACTGTGGTTTCCCATGCAGAACGTGTGCACTGGTTTACATACAGCAAAATAATGCATTAGTAATGATAGTATGCCATTCCAAATGTCGTCTTGGATTTTTCAATTACTAAAGAAATGGGATTCTTCCTGGTAAAAGAGATAAAAACGCAAATTGGATTTTATAAAGCTGAGCAACAAAGAAATGCAGCCAACCTTAAAGGGTACTTCACCGCTGGAAAAAAGGGCTTTCAATAGAACTCGGCTGCCCTGACAGAAGAAAGGCAGAAAAAATCTACCTGACTAAAGAAAAAAAGGCTGTTGTCTTCCCTTTTGCAAAAACAGGTAGGAAAACCTCTGCACCCATAATGCACTGGGCATATGGTCTGCTATGGATACACTTACCAGAGTCAAACACCACCTTGCTTTAGTAGGAAATACTTCTTAGCAAACTTTTAGTCATGGTGTCGACTTGTATTGTTCCTGGTGCAAGAATTCAGAGAGTAAACGTTTAGCGGGAGTGAGTTACTGTCGGTTTCAGTGAAGATCCAGAGTGTTTGTAGGCAGCAGATAAAGGCTGCAAAGAGTCGTGAATACGGAGAAAGCAACGTGACAGACGATTTGGACAACCTCTGTGTCTGTAGTCAACATTTCAAAATGGATGACCATAAACACAGTGTTTAAGGCCAAACGGAGGGGGAAAAAACCTGAACGAAACTGCCGTCCCATCAGTTATATATGGAACAAAGTTTTATTGGTTATTGCAGCTGGCAGGCAGCAGCATTTATTAGTGCAAACAAAACCTTTTCCAGTGAGCTACTGTCATTGATGAGAGAATATTTAATTCAAAGTGTAAATCTACTGTCATACGGTGGCAGCAGCAGCTTTATGGTCACACACAGCACGAGTCAAATAAAAGCAAAGTAGCCTTGGTACAAGTTATTACTGTTTTCACTGGAAATCTTAAGTAAAACTATAACATAACATTTTAGTTTAACAATAAAGCAATTTATGCCATGGTCTGTCTGAATATTCGATTTTGATTGGCTGGAAGGTGTGCAATAAAATCCTTTAATGCACAGGTAGTTCGAAGTTCTATATTAATGCGGTTTTCATTATGAAGCGCACACGCACGCGCACGCATACAGAGAGCGGAGATCGCACTGCAGATTCAGGAGCACAGAAACTTGTTATCAATGCCGCCCCACGACTTTTAGCAATAACATAAGCTACAGGATCACTACATATTAATTCAAATAAATGCTATAATCCATTCAGTCACATAAATGTAATCTTACGCACTACTTTATCTCTGTGTCTGATTCAAAGGAAGCAGCATGCTGGATCTAACGAGCCGTAACTGAGGAAAATAACCGTCAATGTTACCCTTCCAGTCAAATATCGCGCTGCACACATCAATAACAGCTTTAAGTTGTCAATGTTATGTCAGTTGTCAAGAGGGCTGACCTCTCGTAACCAAGTAGCTCCTTTTTAGGTACTAAATCGTCATCAGAGGCTGACATGCTGCTCTTCGTGTATATTCTCAGACAGATGTTGTTGTGCGCTCTAGGGAAAGTCAATGCGCCGCTACATCATTGACATTGCGATGTGACACTTTTTTATCATGTAAAAATTTATACCGCATGTATTATCGTGGACGGTATGATATGGCACACCCCTACGCTCAACCCCCTCAAAGCAAAACGCCGGTAAGAAAGCTGTTGCCATAGTGTTCCAGTTTTACCATAATAATAGTGTTTAAAGAGTAGACATTTCATCCTTCGGCCCAAAGACCTCTGTGGTCATTCAAAATCCCATGGCACTTCTCGTAAAAGAGTAGGGTTGTAACCCCGGTGTCCGGGTCAAATTCCCTCCATTGGCCCTTACCATTCATTTGAGGCAGTGTTGCATCGTCACTAAAGTTTATAATTTGCAAGTCTTGCGTTTAAACCACTCAGCACTCGCGCTTTGTCACGCGCACACACACAGCTTGTGAGTATCAAATTGCGCTTAAATGGTCAAATACAAACAAAATGTATGTACAAAATGACCGTCTAGACAAGTATACACATAAACACAGTCGGTTTTGTCTTAAGTGAACGTAACAATTTGTAGCATATTGGATTCGTTCAGATCTAAACTGCACTTACTAATTATTGTAACTTTAATTGTAAGGATTAATCTGCATTTAAATTATTCAGGGAAGAGCCAATATTATTTTACATTTGACCTCAATACTACTGTTAAGACTTACCCTATTTTATTTGTATCTTTATTTGATTTAATTTATAAATAGTTTATATGTTCTTCTTTTATTACTGACCATTTACTTTATGAATTCTGTCTTTTTTGTGAATTCAATTCAGAGTTTGAAATCAGGCTTGTGCTCTGTGTAAGCTATTGAGCAACAACTGCCCCATTGTAAAAACAAAAATGCACTGCATGATCAAATGTTTAGGTGAGAATTTTGTTTGTTTTGTTGTTGAAAAGTGTTTAAAAAAAAAATGTCCCTCTTAAATTAACAGCCGAGCAATCGTGTTCAAACTCAGAAACCAAAAGCTGTGCATGAGAACTCATCTCAAAGCAACCTGACTGATCCGTAAATGCATGCTTACATTATCTGTCTTTCCAGAAAGTCCACCCCAATGGTCTTTTTGTAGTCCTTGGTGAAGATGCCCTTGCAGTATCTCTGAATCATGCTGGACTTCCCGACCGCTCCGTTCCCCACCACCACCACCTTGATGGCCACTTCCATGTCCTCCTCCAGCATGGCTGGATCTGTGTGGGCTCTCACTTCACTTCGGCCCGGCTTAGTGCTGCTGCTGTAGGATCTGCTCAACTCTAGCCTGGTTTAGGACAATAATTGACAGATCTGTTATAATCCCACACATTATGACACATCAGGGGTTACTTATACTTTTGCTGGCTGGATGCAAAACATAATAGAAACCAGAAAAGTAGACGTAATCATCAATTCCTGCATTATGACTAGACGGTCATCATGTATTATTATGGGTCAGTCACGGCACACTTTCCATTGAGTAAGCCTGCTGTCCGTCTGGGCAGTTTCACACATCATGATGTTTCATGAGATTTTCACAGTGATTTATAAGCACAAATAAGCATTCGTCCCCAAATGTTCCTTACTGTAATGCATCTGGATTTTGAGTTTTATTAATTTCTATTATTCTCAGTGGTGATTGTGATTAATACAGGCTAATGCAAAGATATTATACAGTATGACTGAAATAAGCATAAACTGAAGTACAGCAAATACCACCATAATGTAGATTGGTTGATTTGAAAAGCCACGTTTCTAGCATCTGTAAAACTGCATTCTACCATCTTAAAAATATATCTAAATTACGGCGCATGCTTTCAATGCAAAATGCTGAACAGTTAATTCATGCGTTCATGACCTCAAGGCTAGATTACTGTAATGCTCTACTGGGTGGTTGCCCTGCTCGCTTAATAAACAAACTCCAGCTGGTCCAAAATGCAGCAGCTCGAGCTCTTACTAGAACCAGGAAGTATGACCATATTAGCCCGGTTCTGTCAACACTGCACTGGCTCCCTATTAAACATCATATAAATTTTAAAATCTTGCTTATTACTTACAAAGCACTAAATGGTTTAGCTCCCAGTTACTTGAGCGAACTCTTAACCCATTATACTCCATCACGTCTACTGCGGTCTCAAAACTCTGGCCAGTTGATAATCCCTAGAATATCAAAATCAACTGCAGGCGGTCGATCCTTTTCCTATTTAGCGCCTAAACTCTGGAACAGACTTCCTAGCATTGTTCGGGAAGCAGACACACTCTATCAGTTTAAATCTAGACTAAAAACACATCTTTATTATGGCATATTCATAAAACATTTTTAATTTCTATTATGTTAGGCTGTTAGGCTGCATTAACTAGGTCACCCAGAACCGGGAACACTTCCCATAACACCTGATGTACTCGTTACATCATAAGAAGAATGGCATCTATGCTAATGTTAGTCTCTGGGTTTATCCCGAGGTTTACTACAGTCAGCCGGATCCGGGCCGTATCCAGATCAGAAGGGGGACCTGCGCCTGGACATGACCAACGCATCCCTGAAGTGTCTGCAGACAGCGTGTCAATTTAGACTCCCCTCTGAAATTGCCTCATCAACACGGTATCCTCAATAAACCCTATCTCTGGCATTATGACTCCGATCCTTTGAATATTCCTATTTAATAATTGTTTAATCGACATGTCATCCTCAATAAACCCGTCTCCGGCGTGATGGCTCCGATCTTTTGAATATTCAGATCTAATATGACTTCTGTCCACAATTATAATCATACACTGTTTGTTAATTGGCCAGAGGAGAACTGGCACCCCGACTGAGCCTGGTTTCTCCCAAGGTTTTTTTCTCCATTATGCCCTGATGGTGTTTTGGTTCCTTGCCACCTATGGCTTGTAGGGGTGGTGGAAAAATTTGATGGATGTGGATAAATGTGGATAACAATGTTGGTGGAACGCAAAAGGCGCAAATCTGAAGCGCAGGAAGTGCAGCGCACGGACCGCCTGTAGCGTGCACATGACAAAGACGCACGCATGAAAGCTGAGTGAGAAATCCGACCGGCACATTCTGCATTAAAAGCTAGCGTATGGAAGCACTTCGGCTTCTATGATGTTTAAGGGGAAAATGACCTGAAAAGAGCCACACTATATGCAAGTTGTGTCAAACTAAACAAAAATATTTTCAAAACACGACAAACATGAGAAACCATATTGCATGTTTCCAATGCTCTGTTGTATCGGTAACTTAGTTGCTGCCAACCAGAGGACCACAAACTCTATTGCAAATTTGATGGTCAAGGATTTGCGTCCGTATTCTCTGCAGATGTTCATTTAGTGTTCAGATGTTCATTTCATAAAAGCTGTTTTTCATTGTGATATACAGAAGGAAAAAAAGTGTCTGTGCTCAGGATTTAGTTTGGAGTCATAAGACTTAGACTCTATTATTTATTTGTGTATACGAGCAGCTGTATGTTACTAGTTATTCAGAATATGCTGAAGTCCACAAGCATTACTTTTGTATGAGAGCTGCTGGTTACTACTTCATGTTAGTGATTCAGAATATGCTGAAGTCTGTATTAATTTACTATATGCATGTATTAAGTGTGCTGCTACAGACACTTTTCCTGTTGGTGCTTTGGACATTCTGGTAAATGTAATCTTCCTGTTGACTTGTAAAATCACTTTTATTTGTTTTATTAATAAAATATATTGGAAGTAAATTCATTATGGGTCATTACAAATACTTTGCTTTAAAAGTACCAAATGAGAAAAAATAAATTCTGTATAGAAAAAAAGATGCATCGATAATAGTTTCATAATCGCATCGCAGCCCTCTGAATCATAATCGAATCGAATCGTGAGGTATCTAGAGATTCCCACCCCTATTGGCTTGGCTTGCTCAGTTGGGGACACTACATTTTCAACTAAATAACTACACTCACCTAAAGGATTATTAGGAACACCATACTAATACTGTGTTTGACCCCCTTTCGCCTTCAGAACTGCCTTAATTCTACGTGGCATTGATTCAACAAGGTGCTGAAAGCATTCTTTAGAAATGTTGGCCCATATTGATAGGATAGCATCTTGCAGTTGATGGAGATTTGTGGGATGCACATCCAGGGCACGAAGCTCCCGTTCCACCACATCCCAAAAAGATCCTCTATTGGGTTGAGATCTGGTGACTGTGGGGGCCATTTTAGTACAGTGAACTCATTGTCATGTTCAAGAAACTAATTTGAAATGATTCGAGCTTTGTGACATGGTGCATTATCCTGCTGGAAGTAGCCATCAGAGAATGGGTACATGGTGGTCATAAAGGGATGGACATGGTCAGAAACAATGCTCAGGTAGGCCGTGGCATTTAAACGATGCCCAATGGGCACTAAGGGGCCTAAAGTGTGCCAAGAAAACATCCCCCACACCATTACACCACCACCACCAGCCTGCACAGTGGTAACAAGGCATGATGGATCCATGTTCTCATTATGTTTACGCCAAATTCTGACTCTACCATCTAAATGTCTCAACAGAAATCGAGACTCATCAGACCAGGCAACATTTTTCCAGTCTTCAACTGTCCAATTTTGGTGAGCTTGTGCAAATTGTAGCCTCTTTTTCTATTTGTAGTGGAGATGAGTGGTACCCGGTGGGGTCTTCCGCTGTTGTAGCCCATCCGCCTCAAGGTTGAGCGTGTTGTGGCTTCACAAATGCTTTGCTGCATACCTCGGTTGTAACAAGTGGTTATTTCAGTCAAAGTTGCTCTTCTATCAGCTTGAATCTGTCGGCCCATTCTCCTCTGACCTCTAGCATCAACAAGGCATTTTCTCCCACAGGACTGCCGCATACTGGATGTTTTTCCCTTTTCACATCATTCTTTGTAAACCCTAGAAATGGTTGTGCGTGAAAATCCCAGTAACTGAGCAGATTGTGAAATACTCAGACCGGCCCGTCTGGCACCAACAACCATGCCACGCTCAAAATTGCTTAAATCACCTTTCTTTCCCATTCTGACATTCAGTTTGGAGTTCAGGAGATTGTCTTGACCAGGACCACACCCCTAAATGCATTGAAGCAACTGCCATGTGATTGGTTGATTAGATAATTGCATTCATGAGAAATTGAACAGGTGTTCCTAATAATCCTTTAGGTGAGTGTATATCATCTACATTACCGATCTGCCCGCATTGACACTATATGATAATTGAAATAAGCTGGATGACATCACCGTTTTCTCCAGAATCAAATTCTGTTGCATTATTTTCCTGTTAACACTGTGAAGCTGCTTTGAAACAATCGGCATTGTAAAAAACGCTTTATAAATAAAGGTGACTTGACTTAATATATTAAGTATTAATATTTTAGGGATGCATGATATATCGGCCTCCATATCGGTATCATTTTTAATGCTATCGTTATCGGCCCGATAAGAAAATTAGATTGATAAACACTGTATTATTTCCTTCAGCTGAGACACTTCAGATGCGCACTGATCAACATGGGTTAGAATTTCTTGAATACAATTGGAAACACATCACAATCTGTCATATAGAATACATAACATCATAATGAGAGCATCATAATTGTGTGCTTGGGACATGGCTTTTAATAGTGAGACTTTTGTTTTTGTAATCAGGCTCTCAAAAATGATAACAAAATGTGGATTCAGATTTATCGGCCAATATATCGGCTATCGTTCTTCCAAATATAAAGAATTATCGGTTATCTGTAAATTTTCAGTGCATCCCTAAACATTTTAATAATGTATTTTTGTTTGAAGGTCAAATGAATTTGGGGGAACATGTACTTAATTGTCATGAGAATAATTTCACAATGTAAAAATGTAAGAATAGGATTAATTTCATAAGCAAAGTGGAATTTGATCTATTTCTTTTGGTTTTGCGATGAATAGGGGTGTAATGATACACCAGTGCCACGGTTGGATCTGTTTGCTATGGGGGCACGTTCTGTGTTCAATGTTTTTTTGTTTTTGTTTTTTCTTAAAACAAGCAAATTTATTTCACAAAAATTGACACACACACACGTAATGTCCCACTTAGCTTAAACACATAAATAGTATGAATATGACTAACACTGATGAATAAATATGTTAAAGCTATTAAAAGCTATTTTTGTTAATACTATAAAGTAGCCACCACATTAATTTAAAAATATACAAAATAAAGTGAAAATGAACTGTTAATGAATCATAAACTGCTCCTGATAAACAATGATAATCACACCTGCATGCCTTCATGATTTATTGGTACTTTACTTTTATAACATGACTTACAAATTGACAACGTAATGTTGCATGTTCATAGTTTCTATTGCGCTTTATATATATGGCACGCGCCGCCGCATACGCGTGTATACTTGAGCAGTGTGTGCAACGAGTCCTGACAGGACAGGAAAGTTCGGTTTTCTGAGGTGAGAGAGACTGACATATAGCCTTACAACATATCATCTGACCGCAGATACTTAATCGGGACAACACGTTTTACTCAGGCACTCCGCGACCCAATCAGAACGGTCTCGCGACACAGCTGGGGACCGATGTTACTGGGACTCCAAGGTAGCATTTAGCCAACCTCTTTGTCCTTCCACCATCCTTGGGCGATCACCCAAGTCATGTGACACGCACTTAGAAGACAAAAGTTAGTGTTTATTTCGAAAATTATAATAATATTTAGTAAAATACAGCTCTTATTAGTTGTTAAAAGTGTACTATTACTATTTAATCAGTAAAACATTATTTTGTGGCATAAGGTGAAGTGAGAGCTGAGCCGGGGCGTGTTCGGTTCCACATGAGAGTATCGTGGTTTTCGGTTCGGTTTGAATATCGTTACACCCCTAGCGGTGAAATATGACTAGACTTTGAGAGGTTTCATAAGATTCACTCATAAAGGTCGAGCTTTCACCTCCAAAATAACTTGCAAATCACATTGATTCAACAATGAAACACTGCATTGATTCAACAATTATAATCAATGAAAACTGACCTTGAATCTACAAAAAGGTACAAATGATTGTGGTCACGATACTGGAATTTCTCATTTCGATACGATACCATAATATAATATATAATGGTAATGGTATAATCAATACCATTTTTGATACCACAGGGAAAAACCTTTAATATTACCTCATATTTTTTTGCCCATCCATTGAAAGACTAGGTAATCAATATTTCCATGACACATTGTAACAGTAATCCATATGAATCTAGCCGTTTAATCCAAGTCTTCTGAAGAGACATGATCACTTTCATATTTGAAATCACCAATGACAAAAAAAAAAACTGCATTTTTCAGGATGGACCAAGTTTCTATAGGAACCGGAGCTTCTAACGGCAGCTGCAGTGACACAATAACTTTACCTATTGCTGATTGGCTCTTTAATTTAGAAGGCGGGACTTATTCCGCCATATTGCGCATTGCATTTTCTCCTTTTCATTGTAATATAAGTGCACTGTCTTTGTATATCAAAAGCCTTTGGTAATAAGTAAGTGTTAATGTTGCAACATTTCTATATGCATCTCTACAAAAGACAAGAGTGTCATTCAGCTCAAATCCTTTCCATGCTGATTCAATTAAGTTCAATAACTGTGTTGAATTAGTGTGTCCCAAATCATAGTACCGTATACACCCGAATATAAGACGACCCCCCCCATTTTCCAGACTTATTTTTTGGGGAAAAAAAGGTGCTCGCCACCTCCGAACATCGCATTCTGTGACTCCAAATTTTTTGGCAGCTTTGCAATTATTAAATGATTTTGCCTCATTCACGACCATAAGTTTAAAGTTGGTGTCGACGGTGTTGGTTTATTTGATGCTCTTTCCTCAAAATGATCTCTTGACTTCTTCTCCACTTTACTGTTTATTTAATTTATAACACTGTCACTAATTACGTAGCCTATCGTATTTTGTCTATATCGCGAATATAAGACGACCCCCCATTTGTCAGCCTATTTTTAGGACACAAACCTAGTCTTATATTCGGGTATATACGGTATATTAAAATGAGTATTCCAAAGATACCCGGATGGTTTTCTATTTCCGGTTAGAATCCGAAGTGCAGATCCATCAAAGACTTTAGATACAAGGCCTGTCCAAATACTCACACTTGCGGTCTTGGCCATTTGAGAGCAACAGGAAGTGCAGCGCCCTGAACGTACACTAAATCTACAGTCAAGCTCAAAAAGGATTCAGACACAGATATAACGTTTCACTAGTGTGTGCAGACACTATAGTTCATTTCTGTAAGTGAGGAGAGCTAAATAAAGTCAACTGTGACATATTCTACCCAAAAACTCTTCATACAGTGACTACCAGTAAAACTTTGAGCCCAAAATGATTCAGACACTGAGCTGAGCACGTTTCGCTGAAGTGTTTGTTCTTCAGTTTCTAATGTGACCTTTGACCCCACAGACTGAACACAATGAAGCGTCGCTTGCTCATTGGTTGAGCTAAACTGGTATTATCTAATGGTGTTCTTAAATCTAACAGCTGATTGGTTGATTGTAATCCATTACATCCCGTTCTATCGAAGTTATCTGACATTATCAAGATGAATTTGTTCTGACAGTTTAACTCTGAGTTCTTCATTACCATTTTCTAAACTATAGCGAATAAACTGACAATGTGAGAAAATGTTGAATATCACATCACGCCTTTTGGTCGGGAACTCATGTCGGGAACAAGATTCCCTTATAAGTTAGATTAATGAGATGTATAACATAATTTGGTAGTAAAACAAAGTGTTATATATTTTATTGGTGCAAAGATGAGCATGTGTATTTTTACATAATTTGCAATTGCTTTTTATAACAAGAGGTTATCACTTTTTATCACTTATTTAGAAACACCACAATTACTAAATTGCGTCGTCTGTTATAGGGACTACCAAACAGACATGTAGAAGTTTATTTTAAAATGCTAATGAATGAAAAGTCTGTCTTATTGGGTACTGAAAACTCACTCTGTGTTCTTCACGCCCACCCGAACACTTGGGCCAAATACAGGAAATACGTCATGCAAGTAGACAAGTTGTCAAGTGCAAAGATCATAAGTGTGGATATTTGGACAGGCCCATACTTTTAATATCCATGCACACTCTAGCTAACAGCTAATATTACCCATAACCCATTGCTCGTTGGACGAGGATTCAATTAGAACTACAAGTGCGAATAAAAAGTGTCAAAAAACTACAAACATGGCGGATGTGTGAGACTGAATAGGTTTATATAAAAGTGTTTGAGTGATTAATGAAGAACAGATATGTACTCAATATTATCCACGTTATATTTAATCTGCAACAGCATTGTGAACTTTTGTAATGATGTGTTTGGTCATTAATGTTTAAAATGCATCATGCAAACACACGAGGAGAGTAACCGCTTGAAAGACCCACGTCTGGCAGATCAACGTGTGCTACTATATTTCTCTCTGATAGTAAGAAATTAAATTACATTTAAAACAGAACGGCCCGTAAAAGACGCAAAAGTACAAAACAGTACTTTTAGGTCATAGTAGAAGTAGGCGAACTGGAACGCATACAATAGTTTTGTCCACACCAGGAGTCTTGAACGTGAACGCAAAAATGCAATCCAAGAATGCTGGATAGATGGCAGCGAGACACTGCCGCTTACATATTAGGTTACGTTAGCGAGGCCTCCCACGTTTCTCCAGGGTAACTGAATACAGCAGCCAACCTGACATAACAATAACCATATCCATCTCTCTACACCAGCACTCATCTCCACAGGACAGGCTTTCACAAAGACACTCGCAAGATGATGCTGCACGCATATGACCAAAATTAAAGTATATATCTGTCATGTTCTGTTATATTTAGTTGGACTTCTAATACTTTAGAATACAATCGTTTTGACAATGCATTTGACAGACAAGATTAGATTTCCTTCCTGTCGTTTAGTTCGGCTTTTAGAACAAAAGATGAATGACAGCGTTGTGTCTTGACAGGTGTTTATGAGGTCTGAAGGGCTGTGTTACTGCCATGGCACTGGGATCCACGTAACCAAGGAAGTCTGCGTGATACACAAAGTGCACTCACTCACTCAGCGTGGCTGAATATGGCAGGTGGAAAAACACCCTAAAATATAAATGTATGACACTCTACGAGCACTAAAACTTCAGGAGATCCTGTTTAAAGCAGCTGTAATGTGGTCAGATTACACACACCCATCACACAACGTCTTACACAGGATTTCATGTGTTGCAGTCAGTCCATTTAAGAGGTCTGTGCAGTACTTTGCTTATCACACTAATAAAAAGTGGAGTATACGGCTTATATCAAAGTACCATGGTGCCATTTGTATTTACCATGGTATTAGATGCTACTCAAATTCACGTCAAAGAAAAGTAGTTTAAAACAAATCCGTGCAAGATATTAAGTAGTAACATTAATTAACAACATTGTACTTACTGTACATAGATTAAGCTGCTTTATGCATAGCGTTACTATAGTAAGCACGTGTAACGTGAACTGTAAGAAAGTGTTATCAACGTCCTCAGAACTTTGGCTAAAAAGTTCTTTAAGTAACTGTGCCACGTTCAAGTAACGTTAATAGAACGTTCATTCAGTGTTATTTGGTCTTTAATAATGTTCTCGAATTGTTAGCATGATATTTATACGTCCTCTGCAAAATGTTTTTTTTTTTTTCCTTAAATGTTCCAGTTGTAACCGTACCACATTCTAAACAGGAATGTTTTTAAGCCTTAAGTAACGTTAATAGAACATTCGATCAATTTGGTCTTTACTAATGTTCTCAAAATATGAGCAAGATATTTATACGTCATTCTAAAACGTGCATTTTTCCAGAAATGTTTCAGTCGGTCGAATGTTTTTCATGTTTCAGAACCCTCAGAAGTAACGTCCTCATAATGTCTGAATAGAACGTTAATAGAACGTTTGTTCAATGTCATTGGAACCTTTGTTTTTGAAAGGTTTCAGAACGTTCAGAGAACCTTCAGAAGTAACGACCCATAGTGTTTACAGAATTAACAAGTGTTCGCATAAATTAAAAACAGGACGTTTCGAACTTTCAGGAAAAAGCGTTTTAGCAACTTAATGGGAACGTTAGCAATCTTTAACTAACTGTACCACATTCTTTAAGTAACGCGTTAACAGAACGCTTGTTCAGTGTTATTTGGCCTTTAATAATACGTCATTTGCGGAACGTTTTGTCCCTGGAATGCTTGAGTTGGTCGAATGTGTTTAAATGTTTCAGAACCTTCAGAGGTAATGACCCATGATGTTTACAGAATGAAATGTTAAAAACAGGGCGTTTGAACTTTCAGGAAAAAGCGTTTTTAGTAACTTAATGGGAGCGTTAGCAATCTTTAAGTAAATGTACCACATTCTTGAAGTAACGTTAATAGAATGCTCATTCGATGCTATTTGGAATTGACTAATGTTCTCAAAACGTTAGCATGATATTTATACTTCCGTTCGAAAGCCTTTTCTTCACTGAAATGTTTTAGTTGATCAAATGTTTTTAAAGGTTTCAGAACGTTCAGAGAACCTTCAGAAGTAACGACCCATATAGTGTTTACAGAATTAACAAGTGTTCGCATAAATTAAAAACAGGGCGTTTGAACTTTCAGGAAAAAGCGTTTTCGCAACTTAATGGGAACGTTAGCAATCTTTAACTAACTGTACCACATTCTTTAAGTAACGTTAACAGAGCGTTTGTTCAGTGTTATTTGGCCTTTAATAATACGTCATTTGCGGAACGTTTTTGTCCCTGGAATGCTTGAGTTGGTCGAATGTGTTTAAATGTTTCAGAACCTTCAGAGGTAATGACCCATGATGTTTACAGAATGAAATGTTAAAAACAGGACGTTTCGAACTTTCAGGAAAAAGCGTTTTCGTAACTTAATGGGAACGTTAGCAATCTTTAAGTAAATGTACCACATTCTTGAAGTAACGTTAATAGAATGCTCATTCGATGCTATTTGGAATTGACTAATGTTCTCAAAGCGTTAGCATGATATTTATACTTCGCCGTTCAAAGCCTTTTCTTCACTGAAATGTTTTAGTTGATCAAATGTTTTTTAAAGGTTTCAGAACGTTCAGAGAACCTTCAGAAGTAACGACCCATAGTGTTTACAGAATTAACAAGTGTTCGCATAAATTAAAAACAGGACGTTTCGAACTTTCAGGAAAAAGCGTTTTCGCAACTTAATGGGAACGTTAGCAATCTTTAACTAACTGTACCACATTCTTTAAGTAACGTTAACAGAACGTTTGTTCAGTGTTATTTGGCCTTTAATAATACGTCATTTGCGGAACGTTTTTGTCCCTGGAATGCTTGAGTTGGTCGAATGTGTTTAAATGTTTCAGAACCTTCAGAGGTAATGACCCATGATGTTTACAGAATGAAATGTTAAAAACAGGACGTTTCGAACTTTCAGGAAAAAGCGTTTTCGTAACTTAATGGGAACGTTAGCAATCTTTAAGTAAATGTACCACATTCTTGAAGTAACGTTAATAGAATGCTCATTCGATGCTATTTGGAATTGACTAATGTTCTCAAAACGTTAGCATGATATTTATACTTCGTTCCGAAAGCCTTTTCTTCACTGAAATGTTTTAGTTGATCAAATGTTTTTTAAAGGTTTCAGAACGTTCAGAGAACCTTCAGAAGTAACGACCCATAGTGTTTACAGAATTAACAAGTGTTCGCATAAATTAAAAACAGGACGTTTCGAACTTTCAGGAAAAAGCGTTTTCGCAACTTAATGGGAACGTTAGCAATCTTTAACTAACTGTACCACATTCTTTAAGTAACGTTAACAGAGCGTTTGTTCAGTGTTATTTGGCCTTTAATAATACGTCATTTGCGGAACGTTTTTGTCCCTGGAATGCTTGAGTTGGTCGAATGTGTTTAAATGTTTCAGAACCTTCAGAGGTAATGACCCATGATGTTTACAGAATGAAATGTTAAAAACAGGACGTTTCGAACTTTCAGGAAAAAGCGTTTTCGTAACTTAATGGGAACGTTAGCAATCTTTAAGTAAATGTACCACATTCTTGAAGTAACGTTAATAGAATGCTCATTCGATGCTATTTGGAATTGACTAATGTTCTCAAAACGTTAGCATGATATTTATACTTCCGTTCAAAGCCTTTTCTTCACTGAAATGTTTTAGTTGATCAAATGTTTTTTAAAGGTTTCAGAACGTTCAGAGAACCTTCAGAAGTAACGACCCATAGTGTTTACAGAATTAACAAGTGTTCGCATAAATTAAAAACAGGACGTTTCGAACTTTCAGGAAAAAGCGTTTTAACTTAATGGGAGCGTTAGCAATCTTTAACTAACTGTACCACATTCTTTAAGTAACGTTAACAGAACGTTTGTTCAGTGTTATTTGGCCTTTAATAATCGTCATTTGCGGAACGTTTTGTCCCTGGAATGCTTGAGTTGGTCGAATGTGTTTAAATGTTTCAGAACCTTCAGAGGTAATGACCCATGATGTTTACAGAATGAAATGTTAAAAACAGGGCGTTTGAACTTTCAGGAAAAAGCGTTTTCGTAACTTAATGGGAACGTTAGCAATCTTTAAGTAAATGTACCACATTCTTGAAGTAACGTTAATAGAATGCTCATTCGATGCTATTTGGAATTGACTAATGTTCTCAAAACGTTAGCATGATATTTATATTACGTTCGAAAGCCTTTTCTTCACTGAAATGTTTTAGTTGATCAAATGTTTTTTAAAGGTTTCAGAACGTTCAGAGAACCTTCAGAAGTAACGACCCATAGTGTTTACAGAATTAACAAGTGTTCGCATAAATTAAAAACAGGGCGTTTGAACTTTCAGGAAAAGCGTTTTACGCAACTTAATGGGAACGTTAGCAATCTTTAACTAACTGTACCACATTCTTTAAGTAACGTTAACAGAACGTTTGTTCAGTGTTATTTGGCCTTTAATAATACGTCATTTGCGGAACGTTTTTGTCCCTGGAATGCTTGAGTTGGTCGAATGTGTTTAAATGTTTCAGAACCTTCAGAGGTAATGACCCATGATGTTTACAGAATGAAATGTTAAAAACAGGGCGTTTGAACTTTCAGGAAAAAGCGTTTTTCGTAACTTAATGGGAGCGTTAGCAATCTTTAAGTAAATGTACCACATTCTTGAAGTAACGTTAATAGAATGCTCATTCGATGCTATTTGGAATTGACTAATGTTCTCAAAAGCGTTAGCATGATATTTATACTTCGTTCGAAAAAGCCTTTTCTTCACTGAAATGTTTTAGTTGATCAAATGTTTTTAAAAAGGTTTCAGAACGTTCAGAGAACCTTCAGAAGTAACGACCCATAGTGTTTACAGAATTAACAAGTGTTCGCATAAATTAAAAACAGGACGTTTCGAACTTTCAGGAAAAAGCGTTTTCGCAACTTAATGGGAACGTTAGCAATCTTTAACTAACTGTACCACATTCTTTAAGTAACGTTAACAGAACGTTTGTTCAGTGTTATTTGGCCTTTAATAATACGTCATTTGCGGAACGTTTTTGTCCCTGGAATGCTTGAGTTGGTCGAATGTGTTTAAATGTTTCAGAACCTTCAGAGGTAATGACCCATGATGTTTACAGAATGAAATGTTAAAAACAGGACGTTTCGAACTTTCAGGAAAAAGCGTTTTCGTAACTTAATGGGAACGTTAGCAATCTTTAAGTAAATGTACCACATTCTTGAAGTAACGTTAATAGAATGCTCATTCGATGCTATTTGGAATTGACTAATGTTCTCAAAACGTTAGCATGATATTTATACTTCGTTCCGAAAGCCTTTTCTTCACTGAAATGTTTTAGTTGATCAAATGTTTTTAAAGGTTTCAGAACGTTCAGAGAACCTTCAGAAGTAAACGACCCATAGTGTTTACAGAATTAACAAGTGTTCGCATAAATTAAAAACAGGGCGTTTGAACTTTCAGGAAAAAGCGTTTCGCTTAATGGGAACGTTAGCAATCTTTAACTAACTGTACCACATTCTTTAAGTAACGCGTAACAGAACGTTTGTTCAGTGTTATTTGGCCTTTAATAATACGTCATTTGCGGAACGTTTTTGTCCCTGGAATGCTTGAGTTGGTCGAATGTGTTTAAATGTTTCAGAACCTTCAGAGGTAATGACCCATGATGTTTACAGAATGAAATGTTAAAAACAGGGCGTTTGAACTTTCAGGAAAAAGCGTTTTAAGTAACTTAATGGGAACGCGTTAGCAATCTTTAAGTAAATGTACCACATTCTTGAAGTAACGTTAATAGAATGCTCATTCGATGCTATTTGGAATTGACTAATGTTCTCAAAACGTTAGCATGATATTTATACTTCGTTCCGAAAGCCTTTTCTTCACTGAAATGTTTTAGTTGATCAAATGTTTTTTAAAGGTTTCAGAACGTTCAGAGAACCTTCAGAAGTAACGACCCATAGTGTTTACAGAATTAACAAGTGTTCGCATAAATTAAAAACAGGACGTTTCGAACTTTCAGGAAAAAGCGTTTTCGCAACTTAATGGGAACGTTAGCAATCTTTAACTAACTGTACCACATTCTTTAAGTAACGTTAACAGAACGTTTGTTCAGTGTTATTTGGCCTTTAATAATACGTCATTTGCGGAACGTTTTTGTCCCTGGAATGCTTGAGTTGGTCGAATGTGTTTAAATGTTTCAGAACCTTCAGAGGTAATGACCCATGATGTTTACAGAATGAAATGTTAAAAACAGGACGTTTCGAACTTTCAGGAAAAAGCGTTTTCGCAACTTAATGGGAACGTTAGCAATCTTTAACTAACTGTACCACATTCTTTAAGTAACGTTAACAGAACGTTTGTTCGGTGTTATTGGAATTGACTAATGTTCTCAAAACGTTCGCACGATATTTATACTTCGTTCCGAAAGCCTTTTCTTCCCTGAAATGTTTTAGTTGATCAAATGTTTTTTTCAGAACGTTCAGAGAACCTTCAACGTAACATTCCCATGTTTGCAGAATTAACAAATGAAATGATGACCAAAAAAAAAAAGTTAAAATAACATCCGTTCAGTGTTATTTGTTCTTTAAAAATTCTCAAAACATTAGCACGATATTTATGTCATTGGAAACTTTTATTTTTTTTCCTTTTCTTGAATGTTTTTAGTGTTCCCGAGAACCTTCAGAAGTCAGAGAACTTTCAGGAAGATGATAATTAATGTACCACATTTAAGTAACGTTCTTAAGCGGTAACGTTTAAGTAACGTTAATAGAACGTTTGATCGACGTTATTTGGTATTGACTAACGTTCTCAAAACGTTCTGAAACATTTTTTTTTTCCCCCTGAAATATTGTAGCTTTGACCGAATGTTCTTTTTTACGGTTATTTTTCAGAGAACCTTCAGAACGTCCCCATGTTTGCAGAACGAACAGATGGAACGTTTCGAACGTTCTGAGAACTTTCATGAAAAAACGTCTTCATAACTTAAAGGGAACGTTAGGGAAATGTTCTTGGAACATACGATGCGTTAGTTGGGATGGTACAGCGATATATCAGATAGTAGCGGCATGGAACTGTTACATAGACGTACTGAACGATTATTAATAAGTATGTGAATGGTACTTTAATTCTACGGTACATTTTGTTAGAGAGAAAGAGACCGCGGTGTCTCACCTGCATTCGTGTTACCAGGTTACATTGTTTCGTCTTTGAAGATCCGACACGGAATGAGCACGAGCCGTCCAGGAGCATCCAAACACACAGCTCTAGTGATTTATGAACACACACCTGTGCTGAATGTAAATATAATACAGCAGCAGCTGCATGAAGAGAGCTTTAGAAGTCCGCACAGTTTATCAAAGGAGTGGCCTCCTCCTCCTCCTCCTTCACTGCTCTCTCTCCCCCGCTTCAGCCTGGATGATCCAAAGTCAAACGGGCTCCGAGGAAGCAAATGTCCGCCGATATAGATGCGAACAGAAACAGCGGAGCGTCTTAACGCGGTCTGCGGTCATTCGCGTCTGTGTCTCATCTGTTGACCGCAGCAGCAGTGCCGTGAAGCGGGAGACCACTCTGCGAAATCTGCCTGTCGCCCACCAAAAAGACCCTTTTCAAAATAAAAGCCTGCCTTTATTTATTCATTTATTTAAAGGCACAATATGTAAGATTTTTGGATTAAACTATCCAAATGCAATATCCATGTTATATATTTTGCTGACTTGTGTACTTACATTATCCCAACCCTTGTCAAAAAAACAAATCCTATTGGAATTTCAGTGTATCCTGTAGGATCTTATTAGATTATTAGAATCCCATGATTTATTTTAATGGAATTTCACTTTGTCTATTGTTACTTTTTATTATAATAAATTAATTATTAATGAATGAATTACTTTTTAGCATTACTTTTCCCATTAAAAATCCTGTCCTATCCTACAGGATATTTATGTATTGTCTTATAAGACAATTCCCACAAAATCCTATAGGAATCAGATGAGAATCTTATAGGACAAGACATAAATATCCTAATGCCATCATTTAAACCGTTGTTTATTAGTTTGTCTAAAATCACATACTGTTGTTGTCTGATATTTGACTGTTTTATTTGATATTATAAGAAAAAATGAAGAGGATGTTTATTGCAGTGTAGCAGTGACAAAGTCACAAAGTGCTTTGGGTTCAGTGGAGTCGGAATGAACACCAAACATCTAAAACGCAAACCTTTTATCCTGTTACAGTTTACCACCCCTAATGTAAATGCAGTCGCTCCTGCTTTAACAGCTGTGGTGTGTATGTTAATAAAGCTGAGACAGCCCATTGTCCAAGATGGTTCTCTAGGTCCCTCACCTGCCTCCATTTTACAATTTATGACCATTTGCTCCAGATGTGATCAGCCTGTTTGTTACGTTCCCCGCTGTAATGTCTAGGATGAGAGGGACACACAACATAAAGGAAGGACAACAGCTAGAATGTTTCATAACCATAATCTATTTAACAAAGTTTTACACACAAAATAAAAGAAAAAGAGAGGTGGGGAGCCCGATAACCGTAGATAAGATACTACGGAAATGAGTCTCCCCACTCTAAACCAAAAGTATAACTAGAAAGTAAAAAGACAATGTGACAGAAATGGCTTGTGGCATCGGCAGCTGGCAGTGAGAGAGATCCGTATTTCTGGCTTTATATCCCAGCTTCCCGGGCTTAACCAATCTGGAGATAGGGAAAAAGGAAATCTCATTAGATTGTCACATTACACTGTTGATTTACTCTATAATAAATAAGCATGATCAACCACCTATCTTGGAGTGGAATCTAGATTGGGGCAGAATATAATTTATTACAGTATATAGGCTATATTAAATGCATATATACATCGATCAGGCATAACATTATGACCTAATATTGTGTTGGTCCCCCTTTTGCTGACCCGTCGAGGCATGGACTCCACTAGACCGCTGAAGGTGTGCTGTGGTATCTGGCACCAAGATATTAGCAGCAGATCCTTTAAGTCCTGTAAGTTGCAAGGTGGTGCCTCCATGGATCGGACTTGTTTGTGGATTGAGATCTGGGGAATTTGGAGGCCAAGTCAACACCTCAAACTCTTTGCTGTGCTCCTCAAACCATTCCTGAAGCATTTGTGCTTTGTGTCAGGAGTATTATCCTGCTGGAAGAGCCACAGCCACCAGGGAATACCGTTTCCATGAAAGGGTGTACATGGTCTGCAACAATGCTTAGGTAGGTGGTACGTGTCAAAGTAACATCCACATGGATGGCAGGACCCAAGGTTTCCCAGCAGAACATTGCCCAAAGCATCACACTGCCTCCGCCGGCTTGCCTTCTTCCCATAGTGCATCCTGGTGCCATGTGTTCCCCAGGGAAGCCACGCACACACACCCGGCCATCCACGTGATGTAAAAGAACACATGATTCATCAGACCAGGCCACCTTCTTCCATTGCTCCGTGGTCCAGTTCTGATGCTCACGTGCCACTGTTGGTGCTTTCGGCGGTGGACAGGGGTCAGCATGGGCACCCTGACTGGTCTGCGGCTATGCCACCCCATACACAACAAACTGAGATGCTCTGTGTATTCTGACACCTTACTATCAGAACCAGCATTAACTTCTTGAGCAGTTTGAGCTCCAGTAGCTCGCCTGTTTGATCGGACCACACGGGCCAGCCTTCGCTCCCCACGTGCATCAATGAGCCTTGGCCGCCCATGACCCTGTGGCCGGTTCACCACTGTTCCTTCCTTGGAGCACTTTTGATAGATCCTGACCACTGCAGACCGGGAACACCCCACAAGAGCTGCAGTTCTGGAGATGCTCTGACCCAGTCGTCTAGCCATCACAATTTGGCCCTTGTCAAACTCTCTCAAATACTTGTATATAAAAATAAATATATATGGAGCAAAAGACCCACATCTCCTTCAAACTGTATGCATAGAGTGCCAGAGAGTTAATCAACAGCTAAAGTAAAGAAGAAGCCAGTCACATGGTTTATAGATAAAAGGCTCTGCCAAATGCAAACATGTACATGATAAGGGGTGGGAGTGTCATTTTTGGGGCCCCAAGCTAACTTTGTAATTGAGTCTTTTTTTATAGACGGTTTCAACGGCAACAACATAAACAAACGTTACTGCGCATGCGCTCTTGTGGCCCACGCTTAACTTCCGGTAGACGTCCGTAAAGAATCAATAACAACGAGGCTGCGTTATCTTTCTTATGCGTTATCATTTTTCATTTTAACTGTGCAACATGAACTTCATTTATATGTTTTTATTGTTTCAGCATGTTTATTACAAATAATCTCCCATTTCTGTCTGCATTATAGAGTGGGGGAAATGCCCCCTTAAAGGGTTAGTTCACCCAAAACTGAAAACTCTGTCATTAATTACTCACCCTCATGTCGATCCCAACCCATAAGACCTTAGAAAACAAGAAACATATCTTAATTTGTGTTCTGAAGATGAACGAAGGTCTTATGGGTTGGGATCGACATGAGGGTGCAGTCAGACTGGATATTTATGACGCTTTCGAGACTTTTTGGTGACGTATACACAGTTTTTGCGCTGGTGTCATGTGTTCTCTACTTGATCGTTAATATTTATATCATGTTATCCAAGAATAGTACGTCAAAAATGTGTTTCTACTGAGTAGTGCGCCATACTAGCCACTAGCCAGACCGATAAACAAACACAGACCGGAAGTTAACTTCAGGCCAGACGCGTAACCATGGCAACGCATGTGCATCCGATGAAACCATCTATGCCATCATGTCTGTACACTAGAGACTCCTACATTCTTAAATCTTGATTAAGTGCAAAATTTGCCTTGATTTTCAGAGCATAATGCTTTAAAATTACAAGAAATTTTGTGGAAAATTAGAAGGGTTTTAAAAAAGTAAAAAAAAAAATATCCTTAAAATTGCATTTTGCCACTTTTTCCTAAATACCAAAAAGTGACATCATAACTACATAATGAAAAGGCCTCTGGCAAACAAGTTCTCTTCTGTGAAACCTACATCAGGACTGGATGTAAAACTTGGACGTAAATATGCATACGTTTCATGGTAAGAGAATAATAGAATAGAGTTATGGCTCGTAAGCACTTACACACTAGAGAGTTGGATCATTTGACAGACAGGAGCATGTAAGATGAGTTTTGATGAACAATTCAATGGGAATACAGCCCTGTTGAAGAAGAAAAAAAAAAAAAAAAAAAAACTGCATATGCTGGTTCGGTATGTTCTGAAGCATGGCAGCTGGTTTAAGCTGGTCAAGTACTGGTCCTAAGAAACTAGCTCCAGCTCCGAACCAGCATGTGTTTTACCTTCTTCTGTGACTGAATAAGGTGACGTCTCGCATTGTGTTTCTCACAATGAAGTAGTGGGCTACATGATCAACTGTTTCTTATTGGTTAGTGTATGCATTCCCCAGTTGGGTACTTGTCCATTTTATATGCGTGTTTTATATGTATATTTGAATACTGTTAAGTCCATGAGTTAGATTTTCTTCCCTTCATTTCCTGCTTTACTTCCTCCCGTTTTTATTCCTTTTATTCATCAATCTGTTTTTGTGCAAGTGAGACGAGTAAATGCCTGCTCACATTTAGTCATGACAGGAGAGCTACCAGTCATTAAACGAAAAAATGAAGTAACTTGCGTTACCTATTTGAAAAAGTACCTTGGATATTCTGCTGTAAATTAGTGAATAAGTAGTGTGTTACTTATCTAATTGCATACTTTGAGTTACTTGTAATGTGTTATGCACAATACTAGTTATAAAACTACACTCACCTAAAGGATTATTAGGAACACCATACTAATACTGTGTTTGACCCCCTTTCGCCTTCAGAACTGCCTTAATTCTACGTGGCATTGATTCAACAAGGTGCTGAAAGCATTCTTTAGAAATGTTGGCCCATATTGATAGGATAGCATCTTGCAGTTGATGGAGATTTGTGGGATGCACATCCAGGGCACGAAGCTCCCGTTCCACCATATCCCAAAGATGCTCTATTGGGTTGAGATCTGGTGACTGTGGGGGCCATTTTAGTACAGTGAACTCATTGTCATGTTCAAGAAACTAATTTGAAATGATTCGAGCTTTGTGACATGGTGCATTATCCTGCTGGAAGTAGCCATCAGAGAATGGGTACATGGTGGTCATAAAGGGATGGACATGGTCAGAAACAATGCTCAGGTAGGCTGTGGCATTTAAACGATGCCCAATTGGCACTAAGGGGCCTAAAGTGTGCCAAGAAAACATCCCCCACACCATTACACCACCACCACCACCAGCCTGCACAGTGGTAACAAGGCATGATGGATCCATGTTCTCATTCTGTTTATGCCAAATTCTGACTCTACCATCTGAATGTCTCAACAGAAATTGAGACTCATCAGACCAGGCAACATTTTTCCAGTCTTCAACTGTCCAATTTTGGTGAGCTCGTGCAAATTGTAGCCTCTTTTTCCTATTTGTAGTGGAGATGAGTGGTACCCGGTGGGGTCTTCTGCTGTTGTAGCCCATCCGAGAAATTGAACAGGTGTTCCTAATAATCCTTTAGATGAGTGTATATGCATTTATACATTTTTGATTTAAATTAAGACATAACTTTTATTGAACTTTCACATACCCTAAAAAATTAAGAAAAAACATAAAATTTTAGCAAAATGATAAAATTGTATTTAGAAAGTCACATATGATTTCAGTACAGAGCAATGAGGAACATTATTTAGTAGTTTATATAAAATCACATATTGCTGATATTCAACTGTTTATTTGATATATTAAATGCATATATATAAAATGAAAAAGGCCCAGATCTCCTTCAAACTGAATGAGTTAATCAACAGCTAAAGTAAAGAAGAAGCCAGTCACATGGTTTATTGTAATTAAAATGTATTGCAACTTAATGAACATCAAAACACACATTATATACAGACATCAAGTTAAAACATAAAAAAAAAAAAACAATAATAACTTTGCATGAACTTGACACACACACACACACAATCATCAAACTCAACTAGTTAAGTATGGCACTAGCAACATCAAGGCCACAAATGCAATTTCCTGAAAAAACCCATCCTGATCAACTGTGCACTGTATGCAATGTCAGTAAAAGGTTCTGGCAAATGCATACATGTAAATGAGAATACTTTATACGGTTAGTGGGACTGTCAATTTAACTTGGTTAGTGAGGGAGCCTTTTTATAGCCATGTCTGTACAGTAGAGACTCCTACATTCTTAAATCTTGATTAAGTACAACATTTGCTTTGTTTTTCAAAGAGCATAAATCTCTTAAAATTAGAAGGGGAGGTTAATAACAAGTGCATAAAGTAAAAAAGATGAAATTTTACCAAAAGGTAGCATCACAACTACATCTTGAAATGTTGGTGTTCAGACTAATGCTGCAAGTTCTACTTATACAACCTACATAATGTCTTTTCAGCCAGAGAAATGTACACTTACTGAGAAGCTTTTGGCAGATATTAAAATGTAGCCTTTATTGTTATTACTAGACAGGAATATGGACTTAACATATGTAATAGATTAAATATCTGCATGGAAATGTGCATACAAGCGAGATTTTCATCTTGGCAGAGTTAAGGCCGTTACATACTCCGCAAGAACAGAGAAAAAAAGTTCTCGCTGTCGGTGTCCGACAACTATTGTGTGATTGGTCAGAAATGTAAAGTGGGCGGAGTTAATGCGGAGAAACGGAGACGTTCGGCACCTGCTTTTCTCGTGACTTATGGAAGGCCCTGGCCGAACTTTGTTCTGGCCACCTTGAGAAAACGAACAGATTTCTTTGTTCTTGCAGAGTATGTACCAAACTTTATAGTTCTGGAAAAGTCTTTGACAAACAAGTTCTCCATTGTGAAACCTACAGCAAGCTTCCTGCAGAACTTGAAGTGTCTTGAACATTGATCTAAACATGCGTTTCATTACAAAGTAATAGAATAAATTTATGGCTCATAAGCACATACACACACATTAGCAGCCTCGACGGATCGTTTCACAGACAGGAGTGCGTCGGATGAGTTTTGATGATGCTGATTGGGAATTAAGCAAATTCGAATTTTGGAAACGGCTCTGTGAGCTTGTCATTGGTTAATGAGTGCGTTTCAGCATAAATTCTAATTTTTGGTTGATTGATGGAGCGTCATATTTGCAATCCCCTTTGAAATCAATGGATTCACATCATTGGCTGATGCAACAAACTCAACACCCTAAGAAATTTTAAAATTAATATGAAGACATTTTCTGTATTCATTTTTCACAGGTATTGCATATATATATATATGCATTCAAGTGTGTGTGTGTGTGTGTGTGTGTGTGTGTGTGTGTGTGTGTGTGTGTGTGTGTGTTTTAGGATTGAAGGACGTGTCCGGACGTTTTCTGACAGGATATCGTCCATTTACGCAAATTATTGCGTTTTGATGTCACTAATGGGGAATTACCTGATTTGTTTTATCCTGTACTTTTATTGCGAGATTATTGGTTCGCATGTAATAACGGGTTTATTCAATACACTGATTTTTGTGAGTGTGGGTGTGCATGTAAACATTCCCACTGTCTAAACTACAGCGTCACAACAAAACTAGATCACGCTCACCATAATCAGAAGATCTACGCTGCCAGAAGCAGACAGCTTTGATGGTTTTAAGGGGCGTGATGTAGCATGTCCTTACAGTGAACACAACCCAAGTCTGCTGGATCGGTGTGTGTGAAATTGCTAATGGACCATATAATGATTGATTTCATCGATTGACTTGGTGTGAACAAGTGTTTCCCAGTGTCTTTCTTACACGCTCAAGCCTAAATTACTGGTGGCCGTGGGCCGTATGCCTCAGCAAAGTCCTCTGGACCCACCTCTTGCAAGAATTTGGGTTCATACTCAGAGAACTGGTGGCCGAAGCCTGTAGAGTCATCATCGCTCACATCCATTTCAGGACACTCAGATTCATCCACTTCTGTGTTAGCAAGGTCAGTGGTTGTTTCACAATCTTTCTCAACTGGAAGAATGAGGGAAGAATCATAGCTGTATTCTTTCAGTTGGGGTTTGTGTCCATCAGATGCCGTTGGAGAAACGATGGGTGACTCGGTTTGGGAAAGGAGGGCTGTAGAAGACAAGCCGTTCATAAAGCTCTGCTGCAGATGGACAGGAGCAAACGGTTAGTCTTGGCACTGCTGATAAGACTAGTAAAATTAGCAGAAAGTCACTAGACAAAACAATGCTGCATAAAAGCCTTAAAGGAACAGTTCATATGAAATGTTTAAACTATCATAATTTACTGAAATATCTTCATATTGTTCCAAACATGCACTGTTAACCTTATGTTGTGTTCGGGTCATTTTGACCCGGAGAAGATTTTCCCGCACAGGAAAATGCTAGTTAATGTTATTGCAGTGGACTAAATTTACTGACTTTACTCACCCAGAGTCTTTTTTTTTTTCCCCCACATTGAAACACATGTGGTGCTCCCGGTCAAGAATGACCGGCCTACAAAAAAAATTGCTTATAACTCTCTCATTATGCTATGTTAATCACCAAATATTGGATTCAATCTTTTTGTCAGCTTGTTTTCTTTCAATTAGGACAGGTTTTATATTTATTTTTGGAACAGATTGATCGTAGTCCTTATTTATCCGAGCTTATGTACAAACCTGATTCCAAAAAAGTTGGGACACTGTACAAATTGTGAATAAAAAAGGAATGCAATAATTTACAAATCTCATAAACTTATATTTTATTCACAATAGAATATAGATAACATATCAAATGTTGAAAGTGAGACATTTTGAAACGTCATGCCAAATATTGGCTTATTTTGGATTTCATGAGAGCTACACATTCCAAAAAAGTTGGGACAGGGAGCAATAAGAGGCCGGAAAAGTTAAATGTGCATATAAGGAACAGCTGGAGGACCAATCTGCAACTTATTAGGTCAATTGGCAACATGATTGGGTATAAAAAGAGCCTCTCAGAGTGGCAGTGTCTCTCAGAAGTCAAGATGGGCAGAGGATCACCAATTCCCCCAATGCTGCGGCCAAACATACTGGAGCAATATCAGAAAGGAGTTTCTCAGAGAAAAACTGCAAAGAGTTTGAAGTTATCATCATCTACAGTGCATAATATCATCCAAAGATTCAGAGAATCTGGAACAATCTCTGTGCGTAAGGGTCAAGGCCGGAAAACCATACTGGATGCCCGTGATCTTCGGCCCTTAGACGGCACTGCATCACATACAGGAATGCTACTGTAATGGAAATCACAACATGGGCTCAGGGATACTTCCAGAAAACATTGTCTGTGAACACAATCCACCGTGCCATTCGCCGCTGCCGGCTAAAACTCTATAGGTCAAAAAAGAAGCCATATCTAAACATGATCCAGAAGCGCAGGCGTTTTCTCTGGGCCAAGGTTCATTTAAAATGGACTGTGGCAAAGTGGAAAACTGTTCTGTGGTCAGACCAATCAAAATTTGAAGTTCTTTTTGGAAAACTGGGACGCCATGTCATCCGGACTAAAGATCCAAGTTCTAGAACAACATATGCTCCCATCCAGACGTCGTCTCTTTCAGGGAAGACTTGCATTTTCCAACATGACAATGCCAGACCACATACTGCATCAATTACAACATCATGGCTGCGTAGAAGAAGGATCCGGGGACTGAAATGGCCAGCCTGCAGTCCAGATCTTTCACCCATAGAAAACATTTGAGCATCATAAAGAGGAAGATGCCACAAAGAAGACCTAAGACAGTCGAGCAACTAGAAGCCTGTATTAGACAAGAATGGGACAACATTCCTATTCCTAAACTTGAGCAGCTTGTCTCCTCAGTCCCCAGACGTTTGCAGACTGTTAGAAAAAGAAGAGGGGATGCCACACAGTGGGAAACATGGCCTTGGCCCAACTTTTTTGAGATGTGTTGATGCCATGAAATTTAAAATCAACTTATTTTTCCCTTAAAATTATACATTTTCTCAAACATTTGATATGTCATCTATGTTGTATTCTGAATAAAATATTGAAATTTGAAACTTCCACATCATTGCAATCTGTACAGTGTCCCAACTTTTTTGGAATCGGGTTTGTACTTCAGCTTTTGTGTGAAAAAAAAAAGCATAATTTGTGGATAAATGTGTACATTTTCCATAAAATATGAAAAAAAGGCACTGTTTATCACACTAGTGTGCTTCAATGTTTACCAGGAATTTTGTTTTTAATATGCTTTTATTTTGTACAAAACGGCCTACAAAGAAATGGCTTATAAACCAATCAAATATAAGTCAACTTGTTTTCTTTAAATTAGGACAGGTTTTGTATTTATTTTTGAAACAGATATTTTGTAGGCCTCATTCATCTGAGCTTACATTGATCAAAAATGACCGCCCATTGAAAATGAACGAGGCAGTTGAAAATCAGAGAAACGATTAATGTTCAAGAGCGTGTTCATCAATGCTGATGTTCACATATGTCAGTGTGTGCTTGCAAAAATAAAGGCTTCTTCTACACATACACACAATGAACTTTATCCTCAAATCAGTGAGGCTCAGATCAATGAAGCCTACAGTTGATCAGTTTAAAGTAGAAATAGAAAGTTAAAGGACTCAAAAGGCACCAACCAGAACTTCAGGAACTTTGGGCATTTTGGACCACTTCTTGCAGAGGACCCACACAACGCCTATGATAATGAAGATCATCACAATCACTCCTCCCACCAAAGCCATGATTAATCTGGTGTGGTCTACAGAAAAGAACATTTCAATGAAGACATCTGCTCTAGTACTCACAAAATACTGACTTTTATTAGAAGGTAAAGGTGAAGTTCTACACCACTATTAGCATCAGACAGAACTGGAAAAAAAAGCTTTTGACATAAGAACACCCTGTAAATTTCAGACTTGAAAACTTAGAGAATGACTCGTTGTGGAATGAGGAAGAATAAAATCAACGCCTACTTCATCATTGCAACTTTGGCCCCGCCCACTGGAGTGTTAGTGAGATGACGAGGAGAGAAGAGCGATACAGGATCACTGGACTAAAAATAACATTACCTTCTAAAGGATCCTAATGCTAGGAATGTGCTTATTTATTATCAACAATGTGAATGTCTCAGCTGAGCATTATTTATTTGTATTCGGTGCATTTCACTGAGGATTCTTTGGGAAATCAGTCACAATTTCAGCACAGGCTTTGCAAACAGACTTTTACGATATGGACTCGACAGTAATGCCACAACATGTCAGTAACCGTGTTAATTCTGATGCCTGATCTGAGACCAGTGATTTCTGATATGATTCATGTACAGTCAGATGTTCTTTGTCTGTGTGTCAGTAAATCAAACAGTCACATTGTTTCTCTTAGAAGGATGAAAATAATCCATTATTTAAACTGTGATTACATTATATATATAGAAAGCGATCAAAGAACGCTCCCTTTACAATTGCTGGAGCTGTCAATCAAACAGTTTATCAGTGACTGAGTTCTGGTCTTGCGCCAAAACTCCGGTTATAATCATCAGATCTCTTATTTACATTGTGTTTGCACTGTTAGTTAGGATGAAAGCATTAGTTAGTGTGAGTTACAATGACGAGATCACTGCATTCATGTGCTCAACATAACGTCTGTGATCGGCTACAATGCTCATCACTGCGCAAGTGTGGGCTTTGTCATGCAAACAGGAAATCTCAATCTTACTCATATCTATGCATCCTGATGGCTACATCTGAGAATCAAATACTAGTTTTCACACACTATCTGTGCTTAATAGCACAATATGAAAGCTGCACTGCATTAGGAAAAATAAGTAAAAATAAGGATTTTACCAGTCTCAGGCGTCAGCTGATTGACACAGATGTTTTTGGAGGTATGTGTAGGAATAGCAGCGATCTTCCCTTCAAACCTCAAGTCAACACACCGTCTGTCCACACTTAGGTTAAGGTGGATTTTTGCAGTGCACAGTTCCTCATCCACGAAACATGAGTCTGAAATCGTTTCCTGTAGACAGAGAATAGAAGAGAGTGATTTTAGAAAAGGAAAAAAAAAAAAGTCTTTGCAATAACACCTCCTTCAAAGACTGCATTTCTGACCTGATCATATGTGACTGTGTACTTGAATTCTTCATTTAGAATATCCAGACCATAAATTAAAGAAGGGTGCCAAAAGGACGCTTCAATCTCATCTTTGTGGAAGGACATATTTACAGCTGGAAAGTCCAAAGAGCCTGGAAAAGGCACAAGCCAATATTGCTTAAAACAATCAAAATATCAAGGAAAAAAACTGTACTAATAGAAGTCATTTTGCAAGAGACTAATGCCTGTTTCACAGTCCGTATGCGGTGCATATGCGATACAGGAGCAGCAAGAGCTGTTGTGCTTTCACATATGCCGCGTTTGCAGTGCGCAACTGATCCGCGGTCGTATACCACAAACAACATTTATTCATAATTTCAAATCCATTATTTTTTTTGTTACTGAACATGGCTTGTCAGCATTGCAATACATTCTTTCATGTCACGTTTAAACGCACTACATTTAAAACAACACTTTATTAAATTCATTACTTTATAATTTATATTTGTATAGCTTAGTACTTCAGATTTATATATTAAGTTGCTCACGGAAGAAAAAATAGACTCTGTGCGGAAACGATTGCCGCACTGCTGTATACGCAGTGCTCCTGGAACGGATCGCCGGACTGCATCCGCGTGCAGTGTGAAAGCTTTAATTGGTTAACATGGGTACGGAAAAAAATACGCACCACATACGCACTGCAAACGGAGTATGTGTGAAACGGGAGTCAGGCCAACACTAAAATGGCATTCAAATAGATTCACATTTCCTGAAGGAAACCGCAGTGCTTGCAAGGCAGAAAAATTATACGAGTTATTAATTAGTGATTAATTATTAAATATTAATGACATCACTAGGGGTGTAACAATATATTGGAATATGATGAAGGCTGCGTTTAAATTAACTTCATTCACTCGCCTGTACATCATTGCTTACTATTTTACGTTATAATATACATTATTGCTGCACTACTGGCAGAACCCTTGCAATGTGTTTAAACTGAATGATTTATTTATTTATTTTCTTATGAATAGAATTGAATAAACACCATTCTATTGACCTGTATGTATTCTTTGGCTGTTGAAGAAAATATAAAAGAATTCCACAAACAAAACTGATAATACAACAAACTATAACAGTCAGATTAAGGTACTTATACTTGTAGGATAGCAACATATGGGTTAAATGTAAAAATAACACAAGTTTTATTTTATCATACGCTAGAGTTGTGCAGGGTGGGGGGAAATTAAGTGTGAAGTGCTGTGACGTCACAGTCGTGTTGCATTGTGGTGTATGGATCTGCCCGAAGTGTACATATTGAGTATGCTTTCTCCCTCGAGGGGGTCCAGGATCTTAATATCTTTAATTCATCTTCATTAGGATACGTACTGAAAACTCGCAACTCGATCCTACAGAATTAGTCATTTACAGGCCGATCTCGAATCTACCCTTTCTGTCAAAGATACTAGAAAAGGCAGTGTCCTCATAACTATGATCCTTTTTAAGAAAGAAATGGTATCTGTGAGGATTTCCAGTCAGGATTTAGACCCTATCATAGTACTGAGACTGCTCTCATCAGAGTTACAAATGATTTACTCTTATCATCCGATCGTGGCTGTATCTCTCTATTAGTGTTACTCGATCTTAGCGCTGCATTTCATACTATCGACCACAACATTGTTCTGAATAGACTTGGAAATTATGATGGCATTAGTTGAATTGCATTGGCATGGTTTAAATCATACTTATCTGACCGCTATCACTTTGTAGCAGTAAATGATGTCACACCGATCACAAGTTCAGTATAGAGTACCGCAAGGCTCAGTGCTAGGACCGTTGCTCTTCACCCTGTACATGCTACCACTGGGAGATTTCGCTAGGAAGCATGGTGATAGCTTTCACAGTTACACTGATGATACTCAGCTCTACATTTCTTTGCACCTGACGAAACTTGCCAAATTCACAAGATTGACAGACTGCATAGCTGATATAAAATCAAATTGGATGACTAGTAATATCCTACTACCCTTGATGGCTGCTCTGTCAAGTCCACGTCATCATCTTTCATGTGAAAGCCATGTTTTTAACATCTGTAAAACCGCATTCTTCCATCTTAAAAATATATATAAATAACGACATATGCTCTCAATGCCAAATGCCAATGCCAATGAGCTCATGCGTTCATGACCTCAAGTCTAGATTATTGTAATGCTCTACTGGGTGGTTGCCCTGCTCACTTAATAAACAAACTCCAATTGGTCTAAAACGCAGCAGTTAGAGTTCTTACCCCGGTTCTGTCAACACTGCACTGGCTCCCTATTAAACATCATATACGTTTTAAAATCTTGCTAATTACTTACAAAGCACTAAAAGGTTTAGCTCCCCAGTACTTGCTCTTAATGCATTATACTCTTTGTGTCTATTGCGGTCTAAAATTTCTGGCCAGTTGAAGAGTCTTCCTAGCATTGTTCGGCAAGCGGACACACTCTGTCGGTTTAAATCTAAAGCTGGACAATGACTCTTTCTTCTAGATCTGCTGTACAGCCAAAGCAAGCTTTGTTGCATTATTTTCCTATCATCACTGTAAAGCTGCTTTGAAGTAATCTGCATTGTAAAAAGCGCTATATAAATAAAGGTGACTTGACTTGACTTGCCGAAACTTGAATAAACTTCCCTCGTCCACTTGATGAAGTTGAACATTTCAAAATGGATTCCCCCGACGGGAGGTGCTTAGGGAGGTTTGCGAGTGTTTGTCTAAAAGTGGAATTAAACAATGACGAACAGATTTGCTGATCAATGCACATACTGTAGAAAACACGGCGTTCATGTATGTGTGTGCGCAAGAATGACATGAGGGTGAGTAAATGAATACAACTAATATATATACACACACATATATGATCGAGTTATAATCCGAGAATTTACATTTATATTTATGCGTTTTCTCATTATAAAAGTCTTTGCTGTAGGTGAAATCAATGGAGGCACTTCTTGATTTCTCTTGTCCAGCGTGTGCAGTCACAGAAACAACGTAATTATCAGACCCATCGGTGCTGTAGTTGCTGATATCAAGGAACATCTGGGAAGTTTCAATGGTTTGGGATTCACTAGAGATAAATGAGACAGAAAGAGTGTATTGTGATTAAGACATGTCACATTTTCTGGAATTGTTTTCATCAGCTGCTTTTGATGACACACATACCTTACATATGGTTTGATCAGCACACTGAACCTCAGCGGTTCAGCTGCATTACTGTAGTTCCAGTAAAGCACGTTCACAAAGTTGTGACAGACAACACTGACGTTTGTTGGAGAAGGCACTGTAGAAAAAAAACAACTTATGATTACAACAATTCCTTCCAATACTGCTTAACGGCTACTGAAATGTTCGTCATGAAACGTCATCTCCATGGTCAAAGGTTTTGAAATTTAAATCTCTAAAAGCTTATGCTTAAGTGCTTGAAATTAGTTTAGTAGACAAATAACAATTGTGACTACATACAAATGTCTTTTCAAAAGTATATTTTAATACTTTAAAACTGCTGAGTCACAAGGAAAAATATCCAGTATCCAGCATAGCGAAACCTTTCAATACCCTCTAAAACCAGCAAACCAGACCAGCCACGATCAGTAGAGTAAACCAGTTTAGATGGGAATAAGCTGTTTTTATATTTCATCAGGATACAGAACTCCCATTATACTTACATTTGTGTTGTTAGATCGTTTTGGTGAACCTACATTAAAAAAAAAAAAACCCACTGGGTTATCTTTGAGCGTCCCAATACTTTTGGCAATATAGTGCAAGTTATTATATATTTAACTTTAAAAAAAAGCTATTTAATTGTATAAGCTGTATAATTATTGAATTATATATTCAATCATATGCACGTCGTTTTAACTCTTGCCTATATTTTTGTGCTTTCCTGCTTATCAATAAACGTTCAACTTTTGATTATTACTGTAGCCTGTGTTGTTACTAGTAATTTTGTGTGTGATTTTAATTTTAAGCCAGCAATATAGTAATTTTAATCAATAGTTGAGTTCAATAAAACAACCCAAACAGCTGAGAAAAAAAAACAACAACCCACCACTGGGTTGGTCCAATTTTGACCCAGCACTGGGTTGCTAAATAACCCAAATTGGGTTTTTGTGTATTTGTGAAAAATAGGCTTGCTTTAGATAAATGAGCACTAGTTATTTCAGGTTAATGGGGTGATTCTGATCTGAGGAAGTGGCTCGTAGTCACAGGAAATGCAGCTCTTGCCCAATCTTCTGAACTGCACTGTTAAACCATAGGAACATAACATCAGCAAGAAACTAACAGCATCTACACCATATTTCGACTGTGACAGTTGAGCAAAGCTCATAATGCGCTTTCTGAATAGCAATTTTGAAAAAAAAAAGCCAAATTATCAATGAAAAAAAAAACTAAATCCAACTTGCAAACGTGCCTGAGAAAATGTTGAAGAGAAGTGAAGTTTAGAAAGCAGAAATCAGTTGTTTTTGCACATAACAGGAAGTTCAGTGCTGTTAACACAGTGCTTACTAACACTTTAGTTTTGATGTGAGTATTTCAATGTGAGTATATTGCCTTGCCACAGAACTGAGATCACATGCCAAATTTGTCCTGTTTTAACTTATTATTATTTTGGGAAACAATAGGGTTTTATTTGTGCCTTGTGTGTGCGGGGATTGTAAAACAGCAATAATCCACTGGAGGCCGTTGATTTTAAAAGTCTGCGTTTAATTTTCGTCCAGTTACACAAGCGGTTATCCGCTGCTGTCGAACAAGGCCAAAGCCCACACTGATTTGAAGCTGTAACCACGTGTGATCAGTGACATTTTCACACTCGCTTCCATCAGACCTAGCTGTGGTTTTACTGTGACACAAGTGTGAAAATAAAACCAAAGCCTCTGTGCCACGTTATAACACGCATACTGTAAATTCAACATCGGACCAAAACATCGGCTGACTGACTGGCACATTGGCGAAAAAGAAAAGAGAAAGAAATACAAGAGACAGAAATTAAGGAATGAAAGGAACAAGAGGAAGGAAGTGAAAGAGCACGAGCGAGAAACGAGAGAAAGATTCTCACGCAAACACATGGGAAAAAAACTAAATAAAAAACTAAAAAAATGCAGTCACACAAACAAAAGCTTGGGTACTAAACCCAAACTACATTCAACAGAGACCCATTGCAAACCGATACTATAGAAACACAATACCTAAAGAGAAACCTAAAGAAAGTGAGAATCTGGCTGCAAGCCATGAGAGGTTCATATGCAAGTACGTGCAGGTAAAACATTATCAGGACATTATATAATGTTTAACAGGTTAGAAATCTGTTAAGCATAAGGCTGCGTGATGAAATATTAAAACAGGATTGTTTATTACCAAGAACTTGCATAATCTATTTATGCTTATACATATTGTATGTAGTAACAATGTGTTAATCAATAATAACATTGACCACGCGACTGATCACAGGGTACTCAGCTCTATTTCTGCTGTGCAGAAGCTCACGAAGCAATTACATGTTTATTTACACAGATCGCCCTACACCACTGACTCCCCCCTTTTCCATTTCTGGAAACATTTTGTCCACAGGGATTTAAAAAAAAAAAAAAAAAAAAAAAAGCGATAGATGATATTTACACGAAGTGCAAATAGTGATATATTCTATTCACACCATGCAAAGGTAGTTCTTTGCAATATGTGCAAGTAGTAATTACATGCAATTTACACTTTCTTTTGACAGATACATACTATTTGCACATCAATACTGTTGTACAGGATGCAGTAATAAAAGAGATTATATTTATTAAAATTATTAAGTGGATGCCGCCTTAATGAGACAATAAAAGCCCTCCCTACACCCCTAACCCTACCCAATAAATGCTTTTATTATTAATAAACATTTCGTTAGACACTTTATTTCCACATTTAGGACATTTTCTTCATTTTTAATTGACAGTAAATGCCTTTCCGATGCGATATGTGATGAGAAAAGGGAGAAGAGCGAGCTCTGCAGAAGGCGGATTTGAACCCGGGTCGATCGCGTCAAAACCTAGATCTCAAGCCTTACGCTTTATTGACTGCGCCACTGAAGACGCTGAAATTTAAATGTTTGTTGTTGTTGTTGTTGTGTGGAGCTATAGTGCAACAAGGCACACCATTTGCTCTTGGTGTGAATAGACACTCTGTTTACATTTGTTTTATTTATTTTTTTATGAGGCATACATCATAACACTCAAAAAAAAAAAAAAAAAAAAAAAAAGGGGACCACCCCAGTGACGGCCCCTCGTACCTTAAAAGGTACAATTTTGTACTATTTTTTTGAGAGTGAACAATGCATTGCATAACAGCAGAGCACTACACATGTTTATGTCATTAAGTGATTCCTGATGGTGGACGGCACTGCCCTGCCATGAATTCGGCACCTGAACACCACAGATAGCGCACGTACAGTGCAGAGATGTGGCTGCTCATCTGCAATGCAAGATATTTCCTGTCAGACGTTAACTAGACGTGTGTGGTTTAGATTGCATGTAAAACTGGCTTTTAGATAAAGCGCTGGCTGGGTTTGTTTTGTTTTTTACAGCTCTCTGGAGAAGGCCAATCATGGCATTCAGCGGTCAGACATTCCCTAATATTTACCATCATCCATTGAAATGCTGTAGGCTATATCGGGGTAACTGTACTGGCGCTGTCATGCGTCTCATTTACCAATCGTGGATCACTTCAGAGGTTCGCACTATTACAGTAATGCATTGCAGTGTTTGTCTTGTTTCTAGGTTTGATTTGCACATTGCAATGGACTGTTTTCCTCAGTGGAAGCTTCAGGATAATATACAGGTACATTTTTAGAATAGTGTTTTGGCCGGCTTCCCAAAAAGCTATAGGCCAGGCATATATAAAATGGCAGAACATGCTTGGCTCCAATCGGACCGTGAGGCATAACGACAACTGTAGCACCGTCTCCAGTTTTTTGGCGCTACAACTTTCCATTCGGTGCGTGTGGCTCCTCTCCCCAGCTAAAGAGCCATATGAAGAGCTGCAGACGACGCGGTTATTTTAACAACGCTAGCAGAAACGTGGTGAGCAGCAAAACAGATGGATACTCTCCCTAAAGCAACAACAATGCTGCAAAGAGCCATTTTAATCCTGACCGTTCAATCTACATTTAGCATTTTTAATCAGCATGTTCAAAATAAACATTTAATGGTTATAAGACAACATACACTATGTTTTCTGCTCACGATGAGGGCGTTTTGATCACGTACATTGTTTGTTTGTTTTTAGTAGGAAATATAAAAAACGGTCCTGACTTCAAGAGTAAAGGCCGTCTGGCGTTAGCTAGTTATAAACATGGATATGTTTCTCACACAAACACATGGCTTCGATTCAGAAGGCCTTTATTAACCCCGCAGAGCTGCGTGGAGCACTTTTATGATGATAGATGCACTTTTGTTTTGGCTTTCAAATATCAACCCACTGCCATAAAGCTTGGAAGAGCCAGACATTTTTTTTTTTTTATACATCTCCGATTGTATTCGTCTGAAAGACATATGGGATGGCTTGAGTCAATTTTTACTCACATTTTTGGGTGCTATCCCTTTAATTCAATACCCCTGCTATAGGCCCTATCAAACGAGTTGCAGAACACGCTACACCCAAACATCGATGTACCCCTGTGGTACGTTTTGCCATTATCAGTGTAACCCTTTGTTTTCATGCCTCGGCACAGTAAATAATACAGTCTTTGTTCTGTAGGAGGACGATTCGTGTTACATTACAAATCAAGTCCCCCGCGGCTACGACTCTCGCCATTCCGAGAAACAAAAATATAAAGCGGCTCCTTTAAATACGAGCGCATAGGCCTATAGGTTCTATAATTATTATTATTATTTATTTTTTTAACAGCAAAATATGGGCTATTTTGAATCTTCAGACAGCTATAACTGAGTTTTTTTTTTTTTTTTTTTAAATAGAGACCGAACTTCAAAACATCATATGCGCTATAAAAAAATTAAAATTAAAATTAAAAAAAAAAATCACGACTTTAGTAATTTCCCCTCGTTTTTCAGGCAGGGGAAAATCACAACTGTTAAGTATTTCCCAGATTTCCATAATAGTTTATGTGAACCACATCAGGTCCGTTACCAGAAATGATCCACACGTTTGAATAACAGCCAGCTCAACACACTCAAGCGGCGATTATAAACAACACAACGCTTATTTATTGTATATTTAAGAAATCACATCTCATGGACGCACGCGCTCATAAACAGTATGGTTAGCACGAGCAGCTTTAGCAATACGATACTCACCAAAAGCCAAAGCACAATGACACAAAAACGCGCAAAACACCCCAAACTGGAACACAGGGTACTCTGACATGGTGGTAAAGCGGTTTTCCAAAACCTCTCAGGTCGACTTCAGATGTGCGTCCTAGACTCCAACAACATTTCCTGACTTGGCTTTGTGATTCCGCATTCCCTTTGACGGGACTCGTCCGGGTTGCCAAATATTCATCAACGTTATACAGCGGCGATGGGTTTTCCCCGTTAAAGGTACAGTATGTAAGATTTTTGGCTCCACTAGAACGATGTAATATATTTTGTTGACGTGTGTGCCTACATTATCCCAAATGTTTCCAAGAATGTTTAAATTCAGAGAAATAAGTGATTTTAACCAGGACACGTATTGTATATCAATGACATCATGGTCCGCCCTCCCCCCCGATTTTATTTAGTAGAAACCATGGAAACACCAAAGCCGCTTTAATATATGATGTGTTTTATTAGACAACTGTTTGGATCATTCATGGACAGCTCAACACAGTTAGTCTTATTGTTTAACGTGAGACACAGCAGGTGAAAACAGTTTTTTCATGCAGAGATTTTGGGCCAGTTTGCTCCCCTAACATGTCAAAATAAAAAATATGTCAACGTTATACATTAAGGTGGTTATTTCATTATGTTTTGTCACCTTGCGCCTTTAGATTTCTACCTTCTGCATTCTAACGCGAGCTCCCGTGCCGTCTCCATTCACAGAAACATGTCATGCCTGGTATCACTGTACAGCTCTTACGCTGCATTCACACGGGGCGTCGGCGTTACCGCTTCTCATTTACTTTGAACGGGTGACGTCATGCGTTGCCGAACTGAATTGTGGGTTCCGTCGCGTCACTTCACTCGCGTTGCAAGTGGAAGAAGTTGAAGATTTCTCAACTTTTCAAGCGCCAACGTAGGCGTCATCCAATCAGACCGGGGAATCTGCAGCTGAAAATGGTCAGCTGTGAATTTCTGATTATGTGATTGGTTCTCACGCGTGATGTGATACGCGCTGCCGCTTCCTTGTTTATTCTCCGCCTGAGAGAAAATGCAGACAATCTGAAATCAGCTCATAAAGAAGTTTCACAGTGATATCTTCTCATTTAAAAAAAAAAAAAAATCGCCTTAAATCTGGTGTTCTTGATTTACTGCGAGTAGCCTACCATGTTTTACCAAGCCTAATTTGGATCTCTCACTGCAATGTGCAAGTGTCTCATAGTAGTGCAGTGCAAACGCACAGAGTAGCATTATAACAGGGATGTCCAAACTCGGTCCTGGAGGGCCACTGTCCCGCAGAGTTTAGCTCCAACTTACCTCAACACACCTGCCTGGAAGTCTCTAGCATGCCTAATAAGAGCTTGATTAGCTGGGTTAGGTGTGTTTTATTGGGGTTAAAGTTGAACTCTGCAGGACAGTGGCCCTCCAGGAGCAGGACAGGACACCCCTGCATTATAACATCACTTTAACACACTCAAATGTGTGTAATATGATAAACAGCGCTGCGTTACCACACATACACATGAGCGGAGGAAGCGGAAGTGCTCGTCTGACAGAATAAAAGCTCCACCAAATCAAGACGTCATCAAGACACACCTTTGTTTTGAATAAGAGACCGCTAGCGGCGAAAAATTACATATGGTGCCTTTAATTCATTACACACTGAATGCATTAGTTTCTTTATTTGATTTGTAAATATGTATTTCTAACATATGAATACTGCTTTCTTTTGGATCTGGCAACCTGGTGTAATAAAAAATATGGTGCTTTCCACCATATCAGGCCCCAAGCAAAAGAAGGTTGAGCTTACCTGAATGATTGGTAACACGTTACAGTTTCGATGTTACATGTATATCAATGAAACCTATTGAAAGTAAAGATAGAAAGACATCTATCTAAACTATCTAAATCTCCAGTTATTGCCCAAGAAAAAAGCTTCAACAGTTTATAACAGATTATGTACAGAATATAGTGTGGAATCTTATTACAAACCTGATTCCAGAAAAGTTGGGACACTGTACAAATTGTGAATAAAAAAGGAATGCAATAATTTACAAATCTCATAAATTTATATTGAACTCCTTGAACTGTCACCTTAATGTGGTGGAGGGGTTTGAGTACCCGAATGACCCTGGGAGCTATGTTGTGTATGTATGTGCCTATGGGCCGAACGGCAGTGCGGAGTACCCGGCCCTCATGGGGTCTCTGGGAGGGGTGCTGGAAAGTGCTCCAACTGGAGACTCCATCGTTCTACCGGGGGACTTCAACACACATGTGGGCAGTGATACCTGGAGGGGCATGATTGGGAGGAATGGTCCCCCTGATCTGAGCCTGAGTGGTGTTCTGTTATTGGATTTCTGTGCTAGTCACGGCTTGTCCATAACAAACACCATGTTCAAGCATAAGGGCGTCCATCAGTGCACGTGGCGCCAGGACGCCCTAGACCGGAGGTCGATGATCGACTTTGTGGTTGTCTCATCTGACCTCCGGCCGTATGTCTTGGACACTCGGGTGAAGAGAGGGGCGGAGCTGTCAACTGATCACCACCTGGTGCTGAGTTGGATCCGATGGTGGGGGAGGAAGCTAGACAGACTCGGGAGACCCAAACGTACTGTGAGGGTCTGTTGGGAACATTTAGCCGAGCCCCCTGTCAGAGAGATCTTCAACTCCCACCTCCGACGGAGCTTCGACCGGATCCCGAGGGAGTCTGGAGATATTGAGTCCAAGTGGACCATATTCTCCACCTCCATTGTCGACGCGGCTGCTCGGAGCTGTGGCTGTAAGGTCTCCGGTGCCTGTCGAGGCGGAAATACTTTTATTGGCCTGTTACATGTTTTATATTGTTGAGAAGTGGGTAGATTTTGGGTAGGAGTGGGGTTAGTCGCTCCAAAATATAAAAGTAGTCCATACATATAAAATCATGTCTGCTTTTACAAATGCAAAGAATCAAATGCATCTTGATCTGACACATTGGGCAAACAACTGAAATCAATGGAGTACACTGTGCGTCGGAAAACTACGTTAAAGGGGTACCCTGTGCATTAAGAAAAAGAGACGCCGAGGGGTCCTGACCAAGCGTCAATATGTGACGAATAGGAGTGAGACCATGTTGGCTTGAACAGACAGAATCACACACAATTATGCCAAAATGCCTGTTTAGGCGAGTATCCTCGCAAGCACAGTCAAACGAGTTAAATTAAGTCTTAAATGAACGTAAAGTTGTGAGAAAATAGGATGTGTATCAGCTCTTAAAGTGACAGTAGCCTAATAAACCTGCTGCTGTCTGTCATTAATGATAATCAAACAACAAAAGACAGAGAAAATCACTTACTGCTCTTGACTGAGTAACTTTAATCTATCTTTTTCTATATAGATTATAATTAAATTAATTTATAATTTAACTTTTTAAATTGATTGACAGTATTTGCAATATAACATTATGTAATTTGTAATATTCTAAGAAGCTTAACATTAACATTCATCAAGTACATCATAAGGATGTTCCGAAAATGTCGTTCTTAGAACGTTCATTTAGTAAAAACATCATAATGACATTCCAAGTATGTTGTTCTAAGAACGTTTCTCTCAACATCATGACAACGCATAGCAAAGATTAATAATGTTACAAGAACAATGTTATCTAAAGAACGTTTTATCTTAACCTTTACAAAACAAAGCAAAAGTGGGGAAGTTGTGGGGATGTTTCCTGTTAGAGTTACTTGCCTTGAGCTGTACTGCGTCACTGAAGAAAGTTTCTCCTGGATTTGTGATATTGGATGTCAGTAATGCTTAGAACATCACAATAAGTTACAGGATTTACAGTCATTCTTTCATTGAAATGCTGTCTTTAGACGCTTACTTTGATTCATGATTCATTTGGTCATTTATATTTATAACTATTGCAGTAGAAGCCATATGCTCAGTTTGGAAACTATAGATGAAAAATAGAGCTGGAAGCTGCACAATGAGGCGTACGCCTCTGCATTTCCACTATCTTTGTAAAAACATTATATGACCAAATAAGCCACGACAACTTTTATGTCACCATGTTCAACTTCATTGTTTAAGTTATGACTTGTAAAGCCAATTTGTTTTTACTGAACTTAAGTTTTCAGCTTTTTTTTTTACTGTGCTCCCCTTGAAGTGTACGAGCTGATTTCCTCTCCAATTTCTGAAAACATTCAGTCCTCGCATTTGTCACATCCGTGCCACCACAGCCACTGAATGTGTGCACGTTTCAGCATTTTATTACTGCATGACAAACCACACGCGGGCTAAACATTTTTAAAAGGGAACTCGAAGAAAGAACTTTTCAAATGACATTGTCTTTTGCTTTCTCATGATCCTAACAAAAGATAGGCTGCTTATGAATTTCTTTGCACAACTAAAACAAAAACGAATATATCATGCTGATATTTAGTTATTGTATAAAATATTACACTGAAATATTATCCATGACTGGGAATGAGAACGAGGTTTACTGAGCCACTTTATTTCACCAAGTGCACAGCACAGTATACAGATGGTGCATTAAATGTGCATGCATTATTCATATATCAGCAACACAATATAACTGGTCTTAATGCATTCATTATTTACTGTAAATGATTAGAAAAATATTTGCTAACACTTTATTTTGATGCTCCCCAACAGACATTCTGACAATAAGTAACTTTACAACGTATTCTACTAACCCTAACAGTTTACTAATGCTCTAATGAGAGTTAGTTGACATGTAGGTGCAAAGTTATAAAGTGGACTATCGATATACAGTGTAACCCAATATTTACAGTGAAATGTAGAAATGTACAGTCTCTTGCAGGCACTTAGAAAGAATGAACAACATACGAACACCGTCACTTTCTCACCGCATTGTTATTATAAACCTTACAAAAAAGAATGCGTCGAGATCTATGTTTGAATATCAAATGTAGCTATACAATTCATACATTTATCAAAATGGTTTGATATTTCTGCATGTTGCATATTTGCTGAAAACCCTCTAGTGACATATACCCTATATGTGTGAAAACACACAGTGTTCAACTGTATATTTTCTACTGGAAACTTTCAATAGCTTTTGACCTCACATAACAAACCTTGTTGCTTCGGTTGAATCATTTTTAGACATATTTGTATCCCGTTTGGTCTGTAACACCTACTCCTGTACATTAAAAAGAGGAGGATTCATTACGCCTCCTCTGGTCATTTAATGTATTACACTCCAAAAAAGAAAAGAAAAGAAAAGGGAAAGTTCATGTGACTCATTGCATGATATGAGTAGAAAGCTTGTTTGCGGGTAGTTCTGTCAAAACTCAACGTGCCCATGACCAATAATTTAGTTTAAAATTTACATAAATGCATAAGGTCCTGTAACTGATTTGAATGTTTCACTATTTGAACCACAGTTTTACATTCACCAGTTTACTTTAAAATGTCCCGCATTATGGCATTTTTAAAATGTAGCCTATTATTACATTTAGCTTCTCCCACTCTATACACTGTAATTCTACAATTATAATATATTCTGTAGACATTAATAGAACACTCAAAAATAGATATTCAGTTATGTTCACTGTGTTAGTGAGGCCAGCAGGGGGGGCTCACCCTGTGGTCTGTGTGGGTCATGACACTCTAAAAAATAATTCAGTGGCTTAGTAAATATCACAGTAATAATTAACTTTAACTTAATAAAATCTCTAAATATCATTTACTTGATGTTTTGAGTTGAACAAACCAAAATAATTGACTAAATATTTTGTCTAAAATTTACAGTTATATTTAAGTTTTCTCATTAAAAGAATTTAGTATTTGAATAACCAATTATTTATTTCAAATATTCTTAATATTATCAAAATATATGAGTGCCTTGCTCAAAACACGACTTTATTCCTTAAGATAATGAATATAAATAATTTGGATGATAAAATGTTTTCAGAACTGTGCACTGTTTGTTTATGGGCAGATTATGGATAGTCAGGCGCGTCACAGCATCTCTGAGCTGCGAGTGAAACGCAGGACGGCAGTCTCAAGTCCCACAGGCTCGAGAACCAGCGCTGATACGGTGGAAATGGATAACAGACCGGTTGATTACACTTGAATTACTTTTAAATGTTTAATTTTTACTTCTAAAATGTTTGAAATGTTTGAAGTTTAAATGTTGGAAATATTGTATATACACTCACCCAAAGGATTATTAGGAACACCATACTAATACTGTGTTTGACCCCCTTTCACCTTCAGAACTGCCTTAATTCTACGTGGCATTGATTCAACAAGGTGCTGAAAGTATTCTTTAGAAATGTTGGCCCATATTGATAGGATAGCATCTTGCAGTTGATGGAGATTTATGGGATGCACATCCAGGGCACGAAGCTCCGGTTCCACCACATCCCAAAGATGCTCTATTGGGTTGAGATCTGGTGACTGTGGGGGCCATTTTAGTACAGTGAACTCATTGTCATGTTCAAGAAACCAATTTGAAATGATTCGAGCTTTGTGACATGGTGCATTATCCTGCTGGAAGTAGCCATCAGAGAATGGGTACATGGTGGTCATAAAGGGATGGACATGGTCAGAAACAATGCTCAGGTAGGCCGTGGCATTTAAACAAAGCCCAATTGGCACTAAGGGGCCTAAAGTGTGCCAAGAAAACATCCCCCACACCATTACACCACCACCACCAGCCTGCACAGTGGTAACAAGGCATGATGGATCCATGTTCTCATTCTGTTTACGCCAAATTCTGACTCTAACATCTGAATGTCTCAACAGAAATCGAGACTCATCAGACCAGGCAACATTTTTCCAGTCTTCAACTGTCCAATTTTCTGTCCGTGTTGTGGCTTCACAAATGCTTTGCTGCATACCTCGGTGGTAACGAGTGGTTATTTCAATCAAAGTTGCTCTTCTATCAGCTTGAATCAGTCGGCCCATTCTCCTCTGACCTCTAGCATCAACAAGGCATTTTCGCCCACAGGACTGTCGCATACTGGATGTTTTTCCCTTTTCACACCATTCTTTGTAAACCCTAGAAATGGTTGTGCATGAAAATCCCAGTAACTGAGCAGATTGTGAAATACTCAGACCGGCCCGTCTGGCACCAACAACCATGCCACGCTCAAAATTGCTTAAATCACCTTTCTTTTCCATTCTGACATTCAGTTTGGAGTTCAGGAGATTGTCTTGACCAGGACCACACCCCTAAATGCATTGAAGCAACTGCCATGTGATTGGTTGATTAGATAATTGCATTAATGAGAAATTGAACAGGTGTTCCTAATAATCCTTTAGGTGAGTGTAGGCTACATGTCAAAACAGTAATATATGCTGTATTGCTGTACTCATTGACAGTAAAGAACAATGTCATGTATACGTGTGGTTGTGTGGAGTATTTTACAAAGGTTTAGAAGAAATTAAAGTTAATATTAAAATTATACTATAAAAGTTCATATTACTCATAAATAAAAACAGTTAATATTACTCATAAATATATATATTTTTTTAATGTTTTCCCCATTTTTTCTACTCAATTTTATTTGTAAATGTATCAAATGCAGTTACTCAGATCTACTTAATTTTTTTTACTTGCATTTACTCAGCTCATACGATGTAATTGATTTCACTGCTTTAAAATGTACTAAATTTTTTTAGTGTAAAAATGTTTCACCCAAAAAATTTAGTAAATCACAGTAAAAGTTTTCAGAGTGTAGTGATGGGGACACTATACTGTAACAAGCGCCGTCCTTCGGATGAGACGTTAAACCGAGCTCCTGACTCTCTGTGGTCATTAAAAATCCCAGGATGTCCTTCAGAAAAAGAGTAGGGGTTTAACCCCAGCATCCTGGTCAAGTTTGCCCATTGGCCTCTGTCCGTCATGGCCTCCTAATCATCCCCATATATACGACTGGCTTCATCACTGTCTCCTCTCCACCAATCAGCTGGTGTGTGGTGTGCGTTTTTTCTGGAAAAAATCCTCCGATGGTGCAAATATCGTCATTTTGCATCATCAGAGGATTTTTTGGCCAGAGGCTAAAGACTACAGCCAGTAGGAGGAGCTAGTTCTGCATATTATCAACCCGCCCACAGGGGTGGGATCTCACTCACAGAATGTAAATGCTTGGGCATTTATAATGGAGTGGTGCAGAGCAAAGTGAGTGATTCAACTTTTCAATGAATTCCTATGAAAGTTAAGCTTCCATAGGCGTGATCTGAACACACGCCGTGAATGACTGCCGCGCCCGCGCTTACCTCAGCTCATCGCTCTCGTGATGAATGAGATCTGACTCCTGCTGTGTTTGTGCCGTGACACTCGCTCGGCTCACTCACATTATATTGAACAGACGCGTTCAGTTTTTAATTGTAGTGTCTGTTCTCTAACTGAACGAAATGATTGGTTTACTATGAAAATCAAAACGACGGTGGGGGCGGTGCCGCAGTGGACAAGTGATCACCAGTAGCCGTGGCTTTGGGAGTGGCCTCGTTGGGCAGCGAAGCAAGTGCATTGTGGGAGTTGTTGTTTTTCATCCACATGAGACAAAAATACATTTTCTGTCTTTTCTCAGTCTAGAAGGCACCAAATAAAAAAAAAATATTTCACATTTCTACTACATAAATGACCCAGTTTAAATACACATTCATCTTCCCAGCGCTGAAGTACCCCTTTAACAGTTCCCTCCTAATCTCTCTTCTTTTATAATTGGGTTTAAATAATAAAAATTAAAATAACGATTATGCTTATAATTCCCTATAAACCCAAGTTACAATAATTTGTCATTACTTTATCCAAATGCATTTTAAAATGGCTCATTTAGTGAAACTAAAATTATTGTTAAATAGTCCCTTAAAACTCATCTTTGAGAATCAAAATTACATATTTAAACCTTTTTCCTTTGAAAATAATTTCTTCCTGCCTTAAAATAGCTTGAATGTAACTCTACACCCTTGCTTCATTCAGTATGCACAGACCATGAATATGCAAATGAGCCCCGCCTCCACTTACTCACAGCAGCTCAGAGATCCGTAGTATCTGTAGATCTGTAGTAAACGCTACACAATTCAGCCATATGGCTCTGTTAACAACTGGTATTAAGTATTTTGTCCACTTTCAACCACTTCTGTCCTGATTTCTTCAAGGGGAGGGTCTATGGGTGGGTAAATGTATGAGCTTTTTCAGATCTTTCGATCCAATTAACAAAATAAATTTGTGAAATTTACATCTGAACACACACAGACGACAGAAAAACACAGAGAGCATCAGCTTTACTTTCTGCTCTGACAGACACAAGACCAGCTGAACGCTGTGAGTGTGTCTTAGAAATCAGGAATGGCGAGAGAACATTGTGCTTGGGACATTTTTTTCTCTTCAAATCAAACTTGGGTCTCCAGCCGACAAAGTTTAAATCCCGTCTGGCTAGTTCTCTTCCCATAATGTTCACACATTAGGTCAGTAGGAGGAGAGAAGGGGGTCTAAGGGAGAGAGTAGCCGTGTCCAAATCCACTTTTGCTAATTTAGAAATAGGAAAAACGGTTGATGCACCCAGTGCATGAACTTAAAGGGTTGTACCGAGTCTCTTAATGAGTCATGGGTGTGTTTTGGGCTTAACATGCAATAAACCATCTCCCATTCCCTTTAAAAGCCAGTTGCACAGATGGATTTGCTATTTACATGTGAGCAGAAAGAACGAATGCTTCTCCTGAGAGGAATCCTTTTATTTTTAATATTTAAAAATGTGTGCGTGCTGCTGCACGTCCCTGTGTATGTAATAATGTGTATGTGTGTTGTGCACCTGCCTATAGGTGCATATTACTAACACGCCCTTTAAATAACACAGAAATACTGCACTATTGACTTTAGAGCAGGTTTGTGTTGGTCAATGGTGCAGTCGTTTTCAGTTCCTCACAATAGAAACACACCAACAATGCTCCTGAACACACCTGGTGTTCAGACCAGACGCCCATGGGCAAACAGATGGCGCGAGTGCATTTGATATTTAAAGGGGTCATGAATTGAGAAATCAACTTTCCCTTTGATATATAAAAGTTCATCGTGATATAGGAATATTCTGTAAGTTTCGGAGCTGAAAACTTCCTTGTTAGTCAAAGAAAAGCTTTTATTGACACCAGGCCCAGCAAACGAGAAATCTCAGAATATGCCAGCCTGTGATGTCAGAGTGTGGTGAAACACCGCCTCAACAGAAGAAGAACGCCTGATTCTGTAGCCCCGCCCACCGACTCATGCAAGAAATGTAACATAAATAACATGGGCCTACGTGGAGCTAAACGGATTGCAAGGCAGCAAGATATTTACATTTACATTTAGTCATTTAGCAGGCACTTTTATCCAAAGCAACTTACAAATGAGAGCATTAGAAGCAACTAAAAACAGCCAAGGGCAACAATATGCAAGTGCTGTAACAAGTCTCAGTTGATCTAGCACAGAACACATAGGACAGAACAATTTTTTTAAAATTTTTTATAAATAGACAAACAGAAAACGAATAGAGTGATAAGTGCTTTATTGGTCAGGTGCTGCAGGAAAAGATAAGTCTTAAGATATTTTTTGAAAATGGCTACCGGCTGCTCGAATTGAAACAGGCAGGTCATTCCACCAGGTGGGAACGGTCCAGGAAAAGGTCCTTTTGAGGGATTTCATGCCTCTTTGGGATGGTGCCACAAGGCCCCGTTCACTTGCAGAACGCAAGCTTCTGGAGGGTGTGTAAGTCTGAACAAGTGAGTTTAGGTATGTTGGTGCAGAGCCGGTGGTTGCCTTGTAGGTGAGCACCAGTGGCTTGAATTTGATTTGAGCGGCTATTGGCAGCTAGTGTAGACTGATGAAGAGAGGCGTGACGTGCACTCTCTTCAGGTCATTAAAGACCACTCTTGCAGCAGCATTCTGGATCAGTTGCAAGGGTTTGGTAGTGCATGCTGGAAGGCCCGCTAGAAGAGCATTACAGTAGTCCAGTCTGGAGAGAACAAGAGGTTGTACCAGGAGTTGTGTGGCCTGCTCTGATAGGAAGGGTCTAATCTTCCTAATGTTGTATAAAGCAAATTGGCAGGACCGGGTTGTTGCAGTGATGTGGTCAGTGAATTTTAGCTGATCATCAATCACATCTCCAAGGTTCCTGGCTGTCCTGGACAGAAGTATGGATGATGAACCGAGCTGAATGGAGAGAGTATGGTGAAGTGCTGGGTTGGCTGAGACCACAAGCAGTTCTGTCTTTGCCAGATTGAGTTGAAGGTGTTGTTCCTTCATCCAGGCAGAAATATCTGTCAGGCAGGCAGCGATACGAACATCAACTGTGGGATCATCTGGTTGAAATGAGAAGTAGAGTTGAGTGATAGGAAAAGCCATGTTTCTGGATGACAGATCCCAGTGATGACATGTAGATGGAGAAGAGAAATGGTCCAAGCACTGAGCCCTGGGGAACTCCAGTAGCTAGATGATGTGACTTATGATATTGCGCTGTGCCTGGTTGTGGCACAGTCGCTGCATAAGCATCCTTCGAATACTAATATTATGAATGCATGGATTAACTTTATTTTTAATGAAGCTCCAGCTTACATGGGGAAGACATTGCCCGTTTGTTCCATCATTTCTGATCACGGATTTGTTTGTTTCAAGATTCAAGATTCAAGAGTTTTATTTGTCACATACACAGTTATATACAGAATATACAACCGGCAGTGAAATGTAAACAGGTCCGCTCCATGGATAGTGCAAATTCAGTTAAAAACACAAGGAGGAAATTATAATAGAAATAGAATAAAAAAGTATATATATATATATATATATATATATATATATATATATATATATATATATATATATATATATATATATATATATATATATATATATACATATTTACCGGCCTCGGCTGTTCTGTCCATCCGAAAAACAGAGAAGTTCTCTGACGGCGTCCCAGCTGTGTCCGGTACCGTGGGCGTGAGCCATGTTTCGGACAAACAATAGATGTTACAGTCTATCATGTCCCGTTGAAAATTTATCCTGGCTCTAAGATCGTCCATCTTATTCTCCAAGGATTGAACATTTGCAAGCAGGATGCTCGGGAGAGGTGGGCTGAATGCCCTTTTTCTCAGTCTGTTGCGAATCCCAGCACGTTTCCCGCGGTGTTTCTTGATTCTTCGCCTTCGACTCGACTGGCCATTGTTCAAGTCAGCGTTCCGATGAATCTCAGATGGCCACAGAGGATTGGTGAAAGTGTCCTGAAACAGTCCAGTGTAGCGGTAGCCAATGTCCAAAAGTGTTTTGCTGTCATAGCAGATCAATGCAGATGATAAATTTGTAAAAATTCAGAGCAAAAGAGAGTAAAATAATAAATAAAAGCAGTGAACATACCTTAGCACGCTGCCACAGGCTGGAGAATCCTTTATTAGTGGTGTTGTTGGTTCATTGCGATTCAGGATCAGACTCGGACATGTATGGGCCAGGGCTCGCAAAACGCCCAATGTCCCGAGGCTATGTGTTTTCCAGTCACAGGAAAACACTGGTGAGGCCTGCCGATGGGCTATCTTAAATAGTGAAATAACATTCCTTTCTTGATGTGCGTTGTTCACTCTCTTGACTTGATATTTGAAGGAAAAATACAATCGTGAAAGGTTTGATCATGCTGATTTGTCTGACTCTGCAGTGAGGCTTGTGTGTGTGTGTGTGTGTGTGTGTGTGGTGTGTTAGTGATGCACGGTTTGTGGTTATATCTACAGATTGGCAGGCCAAGTAATAAAAAATACCATTCCAATTAATTGCGGGTGGATGAGAGATAAATCATTGTGTTTGTTTGATAAAGACACTTTGCGAGCCCTGTGGGTGAATCATTCCGGTTGCTGTTTTCCTACACGCTTTCAAAACAATCCCTCATGTTGTACTCATGGGGGAGCCAGAACTCATTGAATATGTAAAGCTTATCCAATCATAGCAGAGGGCGTTAACCGAGCGTTCCATGAGAGAGGCTCAAAACCAGGGCAGAAAATAACCTATTACTTATTCATTATGATGGTTTTGAATGTAAAAACCATGTGAACGTCATAAGTTGACCTCAGACAACAGAATAAAATTTTTTTAAAAGCTAGTTCATGACACCTTTAAACAACATGGCGCTGGACGTGAACATGATAACTGCGTCACGCTGAAACTAGCAAAAAACACTTCAGGTGTGTGATAGGGCCCCTGGAAGTGGTCGAATGTGGACAAGCTTGAAGCGTTTACATCTGTATTTAGCGTTGTCTACTTGTGAGCCGATCGACCAAAACGCATCTTAACACAACTTATAAGTGTAAACAGGGCCTATGTTTGAAGCAGATTCAGAAGAAGAGGAAGAGTGAATTATACAGTATATAATTGTATCAGATGTATCAGAATGGTGATGCTTTTTATGTATCGCTCTGTGTTGGACACATAATGGCAATTGATTTGTTTAGCCTTTGGCTTGACTGCGTTATCAAACAGCTAATAATGTGTCACCAGTGTCACACAAACCATGTTCCCATTCGCCATCTCAAGGTCAGACAGTCGCCTTTAAAAATCAGCATCCTTAAAAGCTCTTTGAACAACCTTGAGAAAGGCGTATAGTTCATACATCAAATGCATAATTTCACAACAATAACCCCCCTCTTTTTGTACATTGTTCTTTAATACAGCTTCATTTAGTGCTTGGATTTCCAGCTCTTCAGCAAACCTCCCTCCGTCCTGCTTCATGCTCAGGCTTTTATGGTCATGGTCCAGTCATCTGCGCTTGCCTCATATTTTTTATTGGCTGTCTCACATTGTTCCAGTTAACATTTTCCTTCTTGGCTTAGCTGCTCATGCATAGCAAAATACTGAGGACACCGTCTTGTGGCTTTGGGAGCCTCTGTGGATTCGGTATAAGCCCAACCCCGCAGTCCATGAATGATCTGTGAGATCCTCAGATGAGCGGACCGTGAGATGGACATGTGTTCGACTGCCTCTCAGCATGACAACCACAAACAGGTATGTCGTTTTCTGCTCTCTCTTTGTTTAAACGTGACTTGCTGTGAACCTTTCAGGACTCAGAAAGTCAAGTCTAAGTGTTACAAAAGCCATATGTGAATAGTGTTTATCTAAAGACAATCTGACCGCTTTAACAACACATACAAATAGTTGCCTAGGGTATTATCTTATGACAAGACAGATGTTTTTCTTAGACTAACTAGAGGAAACAGTGAGTCAGCAGAGCAAAGCTGCCAGGAAAGGAGAAAGACTGTACTGAGAAGCTTTATGAATGGGTGCATTATGTAGATCCTTTATTCAGAGCTATGAAAAGGATGTAACAAGTGATGTTAGTTGAGAATGAATAATGTGTACAAGCTCTCCAACGCACTGTTTGCTCTGTGCAAGAAGGTGAGATGGAAAGTACGAGCTCTGACACGCTGATGAAGTGTGGACACACCCTGGTGTTATTCAGGAGAGAAAATGGAGGACAGCCGCATGCGTTCTGGACCAGGCAGGATAAATAGTGGTTGCTAACGTCACGACACCTCCGGCCAGTTTTGTTACATAATAAGAAACTCAAGCATAGTTTAAGACTCTGGAGGAAGAAGCCAGCCAATCAGGACTGGTGCTGAGGAATGTTTATGAGAGTGTAGCTCACAGAATCGAAACCTTCAGGGTTGAAGTTGCCAGACAGCGCTGATAAAAAGGTAAAGCTGTTGTTTTTTGAATGCGAATCTGTAAGAGACTGATGCTGCAGCTGTCTGTGCACTGTGTAAGATGTGCAGTGGTGTTCGACAGTTTGCTAGTGTAGATGCTTCAGTTTTTTAATGCAAACATTTGTATTGCAATCTCTGCTTTATTTCCAGGAGCTGGCCTGGAACTCAATGTCAAATGAAGAAAAGGTTCTATAGGGTTCTGTCTTCATATGTAGAACCTTTTAGGGGTTTCCATCATGGGATCATTTTATGGATCTAGTTTTAATGATTTCATATTTAATTGCATTTTATGAATTAAACAGCTCGTAAATATACTTTATCACTAGAAAAAAACTGAAATAAATATAAAATATGAAAGTTTTATGCAATCATTTAAGACATTTCTCCTGATTCTGCCACTTAAAAAAATAAATAAAAACTAGTAATTGCGACTTTTTTCCCCCTCACAATTCAGAATTTTTTTCCTTGCAATTTTTACTTTTTTCCCAATTATGTTTTCCCCACCGCAATTCTGACTTTTTTCTTGCAAATCAGATTTTTGACTTATTTTCTCAGAACTGTGAGATATAAACACGTAATTGCATGAATTGTCAGAACTAAAAAAAGGAAAAAAAAGTCAGAATTGTGAGATAAAAAGTCGCAATTACCTATTTTTTTTATTATGTAGCGGAAACAAGCTTCCATATCTTTGGCATAAAGTGTTCTTTATTGAGTCAGAACCCTAGAGTTGTATATAGACACCCATTGAACCTGAGTGCAGAAACAGTGCCGAATGAATTGCTTTCTTCGTTTCCGTGGATAAATGGTCAGACTTGCCATCGTGGACCTCTTTATGCTGTCAGTCTCAGATGTGTCCTGATAGACTGCGATGTTGTTCTTTTCAGCCGGCTGAGGCGACAGCTCAAACGGTCCCCTAAAACCATGGCACTGCTCAAAGCGGGCAGCACATCAGACTGTCAGAGGGCTGAGGCTGTTTTATCGTCCTCTCTACATCTCGCATTGGCTGACTAATCAAACACAGCACCACTTCTTTTCACACTTCTGGTGGGTTGCAGTTCTTTCACTTGTAAAGAGATTGGCTCTGTTCTAAAAGCTAACCAGCTGCCAGAATTGTAAGGCACACTCTGGGCGATTCCAAAAGAGATAACCATTATGCTTCCTTTTAAGAATCTTAGAGTCTTTTAGCCTCACTGTTATCTATAAGCTTGTGTGCTCCAAAACAATTACAAAATTCACATTCAGAAGATATAAGTGTTCAAAACTTACAGTCTCTTACTTTTGCCAATATGGATTAATGAGTTTGATGATAGGGAACGATCTGACAGTGCACTATATAGGGGATAGGGAACGATTCAGACAATGCACTATATAGGGGATAGCGAACGATTCAGACAGTGCACTATATAGGGGATAGGGAGCGATCAGACAGTGCACTATATAGGGGATAGGGAGTGATTCAGACAGTGCACTATATAGGGGATAGGGAGCGATCAGACAGTGCACTATATAGGGATAGGGAGTGATTCAGACAGTGCACTATATAGGGGATAGGGAGTGATTCAGACAGTGCACTATATAGGGGATAGGGAGCGATCAGACAGTGCACTATATAGGGGATAGGGAGGGATCAGACAGTGCACTATATAGGGGATAGGGAGCGATTCAGACAGTGCACTATATAGGGGATAGGGAGCGATCAGACAGTGCACTATATAGGGGATAGGGAGGGATCAGACAGTGCACTATATAGGGGATAGGGAGGATTCAGACAGTGCACATAGGGGATGCACTATATAGGGGATAGGGAGCGATCAGACAGTGCACTATATAGGGGATAGGGAGGGATCAGACAGTGCACTATATAGGGGATAGGGAGGGATCAGACAGTGCACTATATAGGGATAGGAGGATCAGACAGTGCACTATATAGGGATAGGGAATGATCAGACAGTGCACTATATAGGGATAGGGAATGATCAGACAGTGCACTATATAGGGATAGGGAACGATCAGACAGTGCACTATATAGGGGATAGGGAACGATCAGACAGTGCACTATATAGGGGATAGGGAACGATCAGACAGTGCACTATATAGGGGATAGGGAACGATCAGACAGTGCACTATATAGGGGATAGGGAATGATTCAGACAGTGCACTATATAGGGGATAGGGAGCGATCAGACAGTGCACTATATGGGGATAGGGAGCGATCAGACAGTGCACTATATAGGGGATAGGGAATGATTCAGACAGTGCACTATATAGGGATAGGGAGGATCAGACAGTGCACTATATAGGGATAGGGAGGATCAGACAGTGCACTATATAGGGATAGGGAGCGATCAGACAGTGCACTATATAGGGATAGGGAGCGATCAGACAGTGCACTATATAGGGATAGGGAGCGATCAGACAGTGCACTATATAGGGGATAGGGAATGATTCAGACAGTGCACTATATAGGGGATAGGGAGCGATCAGACAGTGCACTATATGGGGATAGGGAGCGATCAGACAGTGCACTATATAGGGGATAGGAATGATCAGACAGTGCACTATATAGGGGATAGGGAGCGATCAGACAGTGCACTATATAGGGGATAGGGAGGGATCAGACAGTGCACTATATAGGGGATAGGGAGCGATCAGACAGTGCACTATATAGGGGATAGGGAGGGATCAGACAGTGCACTATATAGGGGATAGGGAGCGATCAGACAGTGCACTATATGGGGATAGGGAGCGATCAGACAGTGCATTGGATTCTATTGAAATCAATGTCAAATCTTCCATGTGTGTTTGTAAGAAGAGCGCTGCAAATCATAACTTATTTTAGCTGTCAGCAGACACAAGGCAGCTCACTAGGTTTTGAACAGAGCCATGATTGTTGCTGTTTGACTGAACAATATTTCCAATAACTCCAAACAATAATTATTTCTTCCTGCACATGCAGGTCTCAAAGAATCCCTTTCAGAGATGATCCTGCACATTCAGATGAGTTTCGCAGTGCTGTACAGCATACTGTGGCTCGCCTCGCCTGCCCTCCTGCGCTCTGAATTCAAGGTGGCCTATGTGACCGAGCGCAACGTCTACATGTGCACGTGTGCACAGGAGCCGGGCTTCTGTGAGAAGATGAACTCCAGCGAGTGCAACAGCTGCAGGGACCAGTCAGTGCTGCAGTCATCAGTTCAAAAGAAGCATCTGACGGTGTGGTACACCTCGCCTCTTAATGTGGCCCTCCTGCTGAACAACTCTGAGATCCGGCACCTGTCGCTGGTCCAGTGTAAGCCCGCTGACGACCAACCCGTCCCGTTTGAGTACTTCACAGTGCGGCGTTTGGAGACTCTTACAGTCACCTACCCGATCTGGAAGCCTGGACAGAGTTTTGAGGTCACTATAGGCAAGGACAGGGACGCTGCGTATCAGGAGGAGGCGAGAATCGCTGTCATTCATATCTCTGTGCTGACCGGGAAAACAGAGCTGAAGTCGTACACGGTCCAAACCAAAGTGGATTGGAGTGGCATGATGTCCTTCCCAGACATTTTTATGTCTCGCACGGCACTTTCGGAGATGTCCCGGATATTTGTCACTTTTCTGTACTGAGAGAGGCATTGCTCCACAGTTGCACCATGAGGAATTTAAACGCATCATTGTAACACAGTTGTTGCTGTCACTATAACACAAATATCTGTTGTGCATAATTAATGTATGTACAGTAGTGGCCAAAAGTGATGTCCGGAGGGGATATTCGTTTTTAAAGGATTAGTTCACTTTAAAATGAAAATTAGCCCATGATTTACTCATCTCAAGCCATCCTAGGTGTATATGACTTTCTTCTTTCAGACCAATACAATCGGAGATATATTAATAAATATCCTGATGCTTCCAAGCTTTATAATGCCAGTGATGGGGTAAAATAAGCACATCCATCCATTATAAACATACTCCACACGGCTCCGGGGGGTTAATAAAGGCTTTCTGAAGTGAATCGATGGATTTGTGTTAGAAAAGTATCCATATTTATGGACCCAGTCACTCCCATTATAAAGCTCGGAAGAGCCAGGATATTCTTTAATATTACTCTGATTGTGTTCGTCTGAAAGAAGAAAGTCATACACACCTAGGGTGGCTTGAGGGGGAGTAAATCATGGGGTCATTTTCATTTTAAAGTGAACCAATCCTTTAACAACCCTACAAGTTTGATTAAACCATCAAAATATGCTTTCCTGTAGCTCAAACAATAAGAGCGTGGCGCTAGCAACGCCGAGGTCATGGGTTCGATTCCCAGGGAAAGCAAGAACTGAAAAAATGTAAAAATGTGTACCTTGAATGCAATGTAAGTCGCTTCAAAGCGTCTGCCAAATGCATAAATATAAATGGAAAATATTTAAAACTTTTTTTTTTTGTATTTTCAGTATGAGGGAAGAACAAAACACTAAGTACTGTTAAGGTATTTATCACACATTTATTTGGCAAAAAAAAAATGCATAGAAAAACAAAAACAAACAAACAAACAAAAAAAAAGCACAGGAAAAAGCATACATTGACTACAACATAATCAGTTATTAATATTTTGTTGGTTTTCTCTTGTTTTTGAAACCTCGCCAAAAATTCATTTAATTGCGTTATCATCACAAATAAAACAATTGACTCTAAGCACAACTCAATATGATTTTCAAAATCTTTAACAAATGTTGAATAAAAGGTGAAGATTTTCCTAGGCCAGAAATCCCTTTTGGCCACTACTGTACATAATACATACAATTACATTGTATAAATATTTATTACATACATTTCAAACAAGAAAATATTTCTTTCAGAATCAAACATTATTATGATACAAAACAAGAACAAAGTCAGAACAAATTCATTTTCTGACGACTGTAATTTGGGCTTTGCACATTTTGTGTGCTTCGCACATGCGCTGCTGTTTTATTGAGGATTTAATTCTCTTAAGATGATTTGTATTTACAATAATTATGAAATAAAATAATATTATAATTTTTTTAAATGTATTTATATAAATAAAAAATGCCAAAGAATTGTGTGCTGCTTGTTCTACCGAGTCCAAAAATCATATTACATTGCTTCTTGCACGTTTCATGACACTTTCAAACTGATGTCATCCAGCGAGTGGGGGCGGGGCTAGAAGCGTGTTCAGTTTGATCAGAAACAGAGCCAAGTGGCAATGTTTTATTACGTTGGTTGTTGTACATATCGAGGCATTTTGGAAATGAAATGTCTTGTGTGTGGCGCTAAAAAGTAAATGCTTTCACCAAACCCTACCCTAAATCTAATCGATAGTGTTAGCAAGAGAGAGAGAGAGAGAGAGAGAGAGAGAGAGAGAGAGAGAGAGAGAGAGAGAGAATACCACTATTATCATCTAAAAAGGAGTTGTAAAACAGTGGTTCTTCAAGACCATAATGATTATTTTCATGTCTAATCAACTTAAAACCTGTCCAGGAGTTTAACACAGAAGCATCAGATTTTACATCAGATGAAAACCTCTCAACATAAGATGACATTAAAAACAAATGCCTATCGAGACAGAACCCCCCAAAACGTTCTGAGCAACGCCAGACCAAACGACACCCAAGGCTTAAAATCCTCAGGGTAGAGTAGGTTTTGAACCGTTTTTAACCCCATTGCCTTAACCTTAGCTGCCAAATCAATCAACCCTTGACTGGCAAACAGAGAATTGCAGGGGGAAGCCAATGATAACCACCCCAGAAAAACTCAACGACAGTCTTCTGCAAGCGTTGCAACAAATCTTTTGGTGGATCAAGCACATTCAGACGATGCCACATCATGGAAGCTGCCAAGTTGTTAATAATGAGCACTCTTCCCCTATATGACAGTTGAGGCAGTATCCATCTCCATCTTTGTAAGCGTCCAGAAACTTTTTCAAAAATACCATCCCAATTTTTCTGAATATACTGGTCAGTCCCGAGGAAAACACCCAGCACTCTGAACCCCTCTCGACTTCAGGAACAGTTCTGAGGAAGTACTGGAGGGCCCACATTCTCCCATTCACCCAGTAGAAAAGAAGCACACTTTTGCCAGTTAATTCGAGAAGAAGATGCTTTCTGATAAATTTCCAAAGATTCTCTCAAATTCCTGACATCCTGAGCGGATCTGATAAAAACAGTGACATCATCAGCATAGGCACTAAGCCTAGCAGTGATCAGTTCTGAGGTCGATGGACACACTGTTGATATGCCATCCAGCTTGTTCCTCAGTGCAACCAAAAGTGGTTCAATTGCAACGGCATACAGGATTCCTGAGAGCCCACACCCCTGCCTTATGCCTCTGCTTACACTGAAAGGTCTTGTAAGGGTACCATTCATTTCCAGCATGCTGTATATGTCAGTATGCAACAATTTAATATAAGCAATAATAGATGGACCAAAACCAAAAGCCTCAAGGCACTTAACCAGGAAACCATGATATTAAACCAATATTAAAATTATGCACTTTAGAAAAAGAAATTCTCGAGTCAAAGAAAGGTTATCAAAAGTAGTCCTTCCTGGAATGCAGTATGACTGATCTGGATGAATCACAGAGGAAATGTAGAGTTTGATTCTGTTGGTTAAAGATTTTGAAAGTATCTTATAGTCAACTCCGAGTAAAGAGACCGGACGCCAACATCTAATATCTTCAAGATCACCCTTTTTAGGTAATAGGGTAACCACAGCTCTTCTTAGACTCAGTGGAAGTGTACCCCTCTCAAAACTCTCCATGAAAACGGCAAACAAATCCTTTCCAATGACTGGCCTATAAAACTATAAAACTGACTATAAAATTCTGCATTAAGTCCATCCAATCCCGGGGTTTTGCCAGAAGACAGTTCTTTAACAGCAACAGATAGTTCATCAAAAGTCAATGGTTCGTCAAGCTTATATTTCTCCCCTTCCGAAAGCTGAGGTAAACCCTGAAAGAGAAGCTCAGCCCTCTCCTCATCGCAAGTTTCAGCTCTGTAAAGATCCTCATAAAAAGACAGTGCGTAAGAAATAATCCCGTGACCATCAGTAACCTTCCTCCCCTCTGGAAGCCTCAAACAGCCTAAAATCTTCTTCTCCACAATCTTCTTCTCCAGGTTAAAAAAGAAAGTTGTAGGAGCATCCATGCTATTGACAGAAGAAAATCTTGCACGAATCAGCGTCTCCTGGGCTCTTTCCTCCAGTAGATTCCGCAAAATAAATGTATTGCGTCTCAAGGACTCAGTGGTATTGACAACATCCCCTTCAATGTCAAGTAGAAGTATTTCCTGTTCAAGCTGTGCCATCTTTTTGTCCAAACAGCTTTTATTGTAAGCAGAGTAGCTCTGGCAAAACAATTTGATTTGAGTTTTTCCGATGTCCCACCACTGGCTCAAGGACTTGTACTGTGTTTTCCTCTCTCTCCAGATCTCCCAGAAATAAGTGAAAGAGTGCACAAAATTTTGATCTAGTAATAATCTATTACTAAATTTCCAAAAAGATGTATTAAACGTGCTCTCTGCAGTAGTGACATCAATAGATAGAAAATGGTGATCAGACAGAGCAGTAGGAAATATACAACTATTATAGAAATGATGTCTTTTGCTTTTTGTACATATATTCAAGATTCAAGATTCAAGAGTTTTATTTGTCATACACAGTTATATATGAATATACAACCAGTGAAATGTAAACAGGTCTCCCATGGACAGTGCAAATTCACATTAAAAACACAAGGAATGGAAACCATGATATTATCAAATCAAGAGAAAAAAAGGTATTAAAATTATGCAATTTAGAAAAGTAACTTTCTCCTTATCAAAAGTAGTCCTTCCTGGAATGCAGTATGACTGATCTGGATGAATCACAGAGGAAATGTAGAAGCTTTGATTCTTCTACCAGTTGGTTAAAGATTTTGAAAGTATCTTATAGTCAACTCCGAGTAAAGAGACCGGACGCCAACATCTAATATCTTCAAGATCACCCTTTAGGTAATAGGGTAACCACAGCCACCTCTCTCTTAGACTCAGTGGAAGTGGTACATTTCTCTCAAAACTCTCCATGAAAAATCATTTCTTTGGTCAAGTCCTTTCCAATGACTGGCCTATAAAACTATAAAACTGACTATAAAATTCTGCATTAAGTCCATCCAATCCCGGGGAGGTTGCCAGAAGACAGTTCTTTAACAGCAACAGATAGTTCATCAAAAGTCAATGGTTCTGGCTGTTTATATTTCTCCCCTTCCGAAAGCTGAGGTAAACCCTGAAAGAGAAGCTCAGCCCTCTCCTCATCGCAAGTTTCAGCTCTGTAAAGATCCTCATAAAAAGACAGTGCGTAAGAAATAATCCCGTGACCATCAGTAACCTTCCTCCTCTGGAAGCCTCAAACAGCCTAAAATCTTCTTCTCCACAATCTTCTTCTCCAGGTTAAAAAGAAAGTTGTAGGAGCATCCATGCTATTGACAGAAGAAAATCTTGCACTGCCGCGCTGGATTGAATCAGCGCCTCCTGGGCTCTTTCTCCAGTAGATTCCGTAAAATAAATGTATTGCGTCTCAAGGACTCAGTGGTATTGACAACATCCCCTTCAATGTCAAGTAGAAGTATTTCTGTTCAAGCTGTGCCATCTTTTGTCCAAACAGCTTTTATTGTAAGCAGAGTAGCTCTGGCAAAACAATTTGATTTGAGTTTTCTGCGGTGATTCCCCTAGGCACTGGCAGATGGTTAAATTTCCAGATGAGGCGAGTCCCACCACTGGCTCAAGGACTTGTACTGTGTTTCCTCTCTCTCCAGATCTCCCAGAAATAAGTGAAAGAGTGCACAAAATTTGATCTAGTAATAATCTATTACTAAATTTCCAAAAGATGTATTAAACGTGCTTCTCTGCAGTAGTGACATCAATAGATAGAAAATGGTGATCAGACAGAGCAGTAGGAAATATACAACTATTATAGAAATGATGTCTTTTGCTTTTTTGTACATATATCCTGTCCAGCCTAGCCCCAGGTACCATATTGGAGTTTATTTTCACCCAGGTATACTGTCTGACCTTTGGATTCTCTCCAAACATCTACAAGATTGTGGTAAACAATTAAAGACCTAAGCACATTTGCAGATTGACTATGTGGCTCTTCATGATTCCTGTCTAAAGTATGACTTAAAGTACAGTTAAAATCCCCGGCCAGAACAATGGTCCTATCATGAGAAACATCCCCTAGAGCAGTTTTAAGTTTTTCAAAAAAACCAACACGATCTAACCCAATATTGGGTGCGTACACATTGGAAAAAGAAAAATGATTACCCTGAATAGTTACATCAACTCTCAGCAAACGACCAGAAATCACTTCAACAACACTGACAGGCTGCTCTTTATATTCAGGTGTCATCAGTATAGCCACCCCTGCACTGACATTAGAGCCATGACTCAGTATAGCCTGGCCCTTCCATTCACTCAACCACTGTATCTGATTATTCTCATCTGTGTGCGTTTCCTGTAGAAAAACCACACCAGCACTCTTCATCATGATGTACTCAAAGAGACTAGCCCTCTTCACAGCATCACGACACCCATTAAGTCTCAAAGGTGCCATGAAAAAATATATAAGATAAACACAAAATAAAACCAATCCACAAGAGTCATTAAGTAACCAAGCCATGCTCATTTTATAACTTGTAAATTCAAAGAACTTCTAACATTACTAAGAAGCTTCTTAAGACGGTAGCGTTTGGGTTTGTCAAGCTCTTCCAAGCAAGCTTTTCTCATAGCCATCGTACCAGACAACAGAAACAATTTTACATCCGGAAAATATAACTCAATTTTAGGTTTACGATGGCCCTTAGTAGTATCAAGGAAATGATTAATCTGCTGAACAGAGTAAAGTTTAGTCTTACCTCCAGAGACAAGCTCTGAATCCACCGTGTCATTCCCCATTATCTCTGCATCTTCGTGTTCAAAGTCAGAGTCATCCATTAAATCCTCAGGTTCTTGAGATAACATAGCATCTTGACTCGGACTAAACTTGTCATCAGTAGTCGTCTCATTTACAATTTTATCAGGCTGTGTTTGTTTTGCATCAAAAAACAATTCTGTTTCAGCCACGGACTCCAAGCACACCTGACCCGAGCTCGTCTCTGCCTGCGGTACAGCGGGGATCTGACTCGGGCCGGCCACCTCCTCAGCAGCCCCTGCCAGGCCACCTCCAGAGGCCTCCAGCACCGGTCTCCCGTCGGGCATGTCACCTGACGGCGAAAGCGCTCCGCTCGGCTGGGGTTCTGACGCCACAGCAGTCGCAGCGATATCTGCACCGGCCGCCCTCTCACTGTTCTCCGCATCTGCAGCCAGAGCCGCAAGAAGGCCCACCGGCCTGTCTCACCTCAGGCAAGTTTGCCTGACGTGTCCAAAATCACCACAAATAAAGCATCTCATCGACTCTGAACTAATTAAAACGGTGTAATCTTTGCCATCGATGCTTAGTTTCGCTGACAGATTTAACGGATCACTCTGAGAGTTTAGAATCATAAAAACCTGACGACGAAAAGACATCACATGTTTAATCTCTGGATTTTTACATCATTTTAATAGTACTCACTATTTTACCATACCTCTGGAGTATTTGTTCTAGTTTTTCATTTGTAACGAACGCCGGTACGTTTGATAAAATAACTTTCTTGGCTGGGCTTGACAAAGGCAATACAGGCACAAAGATATTTTTGATTACCAACCCAGCTTCAATCAAATCGTCCACCATTTGCCGTTCGCTGAGAAAGAACACAATGGCTTTATTCATTCTGGAGGCAGATCTAATGTTAGCACCACCGATCGCCTCGCTCACGGCTATCAAACAATCTTCCACCGACACCGCGGCCTCAGGCATACATTTACAACCATGCTTGAGTGTTAACTGTGAGAAGTCCACTGCTTCCGACCCCATTATCCCCGCTCACTGACCGAAGTCAGGAAAACTGAAAACTTAACTAAACCAAAAACTCTACTAGAAAAAAAGAAATATGGAAAAATCTCAGTGAGAAAACTTTCACTCTCGCCAACCAGCTCCTTCCACACTCACTCCCAGCATGCACTCGCACAGACAGAGAGAGAGAGAGAGAGGGAGAGAGAGAGAGGGAGAGAGAGAGAGAGAGAGAGAGAGAGAGAGAGAGAGAGAGAGAGAGAGAGAGAGAGAGAGAGAGAGAGAGAGAGAGAGAGAGAGAGAGAGAGATTGTTTAGATTACCTTTTGAACAGGATTGCCAGGTCTCTGCAACAAAAGTAGCCCAAAAATAGCCCAATTCGATTTTCTCTATCAAGTGATCGAGTTGGAGTGCCGAAATCATATGTAAGGGGGTGGAAATCAACCCACGGAACATTTTTTTACCCTCTGCAACAACTTAAAAGTTGCCTGATGACTTCACAACTCTGCTTTCGAAGTGGACCTTCGACGCTGTGTCTTGGTGTTGACGCTATGGAGAACGCCCTCAACATGACCAGTTTCTGAACATGTGTAAACACGCCAATCCATTGGCAGACAGCAGTCCACAATGTCACACAGAGCACCCGTGCATATAAAAGGGCGCCTAACACCATTTGCGTGACACAACAAAAACAGAACCCATTATAATCAGTGATGCGGCATGACATAACAAAAAAATTCTCAACAGTAAACTGATGCCCCATTCTAATTCTGACGCTCTTCAAGCACACGCACTACTTCTGATGTGGAGAACATATGAATTTGCAACGGTCGATTTGTCGTGTCCAGTGTAGACAGCCTCAATCTGCCTGGTGTAGACACAGTGTAAGCTACACTTCATCAGCTTTTTTTCTCTCCAGGAGCTGTTTGTTTGTAGCATCTGGTTTGGAGTTTGGAGAGTGAAATTACTGATAGTATCATTTTACTGAGCATGCTTCCTCCGGCAGCCCTGCATACGGTGAGTTGCTTGATGTAATGACCTGCACAACTGACAGGCTGAATTTGACTTGGGTGCATGAGAATTGGGAAGTTGCTTGTGGCCGATTGGACGAGGGACCATGATCGACCCTCCCCTGTGAGCCTTCCATTCCTTCCAGACATTCACACTGAGGTGGAGAGGTCCTGGAAGAACCCATACTCCACACACATTTTTCATTTTTCAAACATTCGATTTATTCAAACTTGGAGGGTTTATGTGAGCAGAGGTATGTGCAGATGCCCCATGTTAAAGAAATGCTGGCTAGCTATCCCAGCAAGCATTTTTGCATTTGAAAGACGTCCAATAGCCGTCCAAACACAGCCCTGACGTCTAGGCTAAAACAAGGCAAAATTTGGGCTGTCAGTGAAAATGTAATAGACGTCTAACCATAGCCCAAGAATAGACTAGTCATCTAGAACATGAACATGTCAAAGAAATGAAACCAAACACCTTATAATCACTGTTGACTGCTTACATGATGGAATATCTCCAAAGTTATTTTGGCAAAAATTACATATAACCAAATTCAAGGTTATTTTGGCTAGAAGTGGGTTACTTATAGCCGGACTATATCGGGTTTATAGTTAAATAAGACGGTGAAATGATGGCTAATGCTTTCTGGGTCTCTCTCACAGAGTGAGGACTCCAGTATTATCACTGAAGCCATGTTCCCAATACTCAATGCCACCTCAGGGAAATAGCATCTGCGGATGTTACATTAAACTAGGACACTCACAGGCAGTAAACTCAGGTAAACTAATCTAAACAGAAGCTACTATCTACATGTACCATATTCCCAACAAATGCATATCTGAAACAACCAAAATCACATGCCAATAGCTGGTTTTCCGTCCAAACATGCAGCGAATATATTGGGTCTATAGTTAACAGAGACTGTGAAATGACAGCTATTGCTTGCTGGGTATCTCTCACAGAGTGAGGTATTCTCATTGAGGGCTCCGGTCTTACCTTTGAAACCGTGTCAAACCACCCCACGGCTCGTAGGTAAGGCGTATGTGGTTGCAGGTCAGGCTGGTGGTTCTCTCACACTATGGTGGTGTTACAGGCATACCAAGCCAACCTGGTTAGAGACTTAGACCAGGAACAGGGATTGCCGTCTGAGGCGGTTGCTGAACTGCGTCGGACTACAAACTTGGCTCTTCGGGTCAGCCATCAGTCTTTCAATGGAGCAAATGGTCATGGGGTCTTGGGGAGACACCTGTAGCTAACTTTGTCAGGAATCATTTCAGCCTCTGGACTCTTCGGCACCTCTGTTGGGGAGATTCAAAGAGGCGAGAGCATAGTCTTCCAAACCTTCTGATCCGTCCCCAGAAACAGGGTCAGAAAGCCAGTGTGGCTGCTTGTGCCTCCCATCCGATACGTGGGGGGCAGAAGCGGCTCGCTGCAAAGATTAGGAAGCAGGACCTCAGGGAGGTGATCACTCCAAAACCAGGATGGCTATATTAGATTATTAATAGATTAGATTCAGCTTTATTGTCATTGTGCAGAATAGGGGAGACCGGGTATGTAACCCTTTTTTCTTCAGCACCTAAAACTACCCTTGTTTTTTAGCTACATGTCTGAAACTTTTAGGCAAAGTACCCACATTTGTCTACTACAAATGGCAACAATTTAAATGTTTCCAACTATATCACAGACTTTGTGAGATGATGACAAATACTAATTGGTCCTTTGTTACAACCTACCCCACTACTGGGTAACACATACTGGGGTATGTTGTAACAGGTAGACAAAATGCACAAAAACTAAGGGTACTTTTATTTTAAATGAATGACTGCAACAATAAAATGTGTGTGAATATAGGGAGTGCATGTGCATATTGTGTGTGTTTGTGCATGCACATGTGCGTTTGTTTGTGCATGTCTGTACGTGCACATTCATATGGGTGTGTGTGTGTGTGAGAAAGAGAGCAAGAGCAAATTAACATAAACAAGCATTCTGTAGAATTATTAAAATCACAAAAATTTTCTTAGTTGTATGTAAGTGGATAGTTGTTTCAAAACACGTTACAACCTACCCCGCCACTGTCACCCATAGTTTAGCTAGCTGTATTAGCATGGTGCTCTGAAATTAGCAGGAGGTTCATACACCATTCTTTACTAGAGAAACTACACTTTGACCTGATATAACTCATACAACATTATCTACAACGGTAGAAGTACTAAACAAAATATTATCTTGTTTTGTTTTTAATGCAAAAAAAACAGCTAATGCATTTTGTGCCAGAGCAATGATAAATGATCCACAGTTTAGCCACATAGACAGCTGTTGTACTCGCTGTGTGAAAAAAGTGACCTGTACTGAGAAACTGGTCCTAGCGATTGTATGTTAGGTTTTGAACTTGAGTTGTTAACAGTTGTGAAAAAAGCATGCAAGCATGTGCAAACTGTACTGTAGCTACATAGAGGAAAATAGAATTAGACATTTGAAAGATGTTTTTTTGTGCCAGAGCAATAGAAAATGCTCCACAGTTTAGCCCACACAGACTGCTGTTGTACTCTCTGTGTGTCAGGAGTGAGTAGGCAGCTGGCATGAAACCAGTGGGACTGTGGGTGAACAGATCCAGTCTAGTCAGGTCAGGTTTCAGAGGATTTATTGCACATCCAAGCATGCATTTATGGGAGTTTGTGAGTGTGTGGTTTCTAAAGGGAAAGACAAAGGAATACAAGGTTTAGGTTCCCAATACTTAATGCTACCTCAGGGAAATAGCTTCAAATACAGGATACAAGGAGTCGAGATCACCGTCCTCTGCAAAGTTCAACAAATAACAAACAAAGGATAAGCTGTATGCGCACAGTGGGTGGAGCTGCCAGGGAAATTATGGGAATAAGAGGGGCGTGGCACTTGCTCTGAGGAAGCAGCATAAAAACAAAGGAAAACTTGATGAAGGGTGAATAGTTCAGAGAGTCAGTGTTCAGAAATTAACTCTGCTGTATAGCTGTGTTTGGTGATGTGTTTGTTGTCAAACTCAAAAATGTGTATGTTTTTAATGATTAAAAAATGCCATTATTTTATTTTAAAAAGTTAATAATTGTATTTTATTGACAAAATATTTCAGTTTGTCTTGCATTTTTTTAAATGTTTTATTATATCAGGTAACATTTTAAGCTGTCATATGGTCATGTTACAATGTGCACTCACACGTCACAATGTGCCCCTCACATGTTACAATGTGCACTCACATGTTACAATGTGCCCCTCACACGTCACAATGTGCCCTTCACATGTTACAATGTACCCCTCACGTTACAATGTGCCCTCACACGCTTACAATGTACCTCTCACATGTTACAATGCGCCACATGTTACAATGTACCCTCTCATGTTACAATGTACCCTCACAATGTACCCTCACACAACCTCTCACACGTGTGCCCCTCACACGTTACATGTTACCCTCACATGTTACAATGTGCACACGCATACAATGTACCCTCTCATGTTATGTTACAATGTGTTACAATGTACCCCTCACATGTTACAATGTGCCCTCACAATGTTACAATGTGCCCTCACACGTTACAATGTTACAATGTACCCTCACATGTTGTACAATGTGCCCTCACATCACTGTGCCCCTCACACGTTACAATGTACAATGTACCGCCCCTCACATGTTACAATGTACTCACATCATTGCACTCACACGTCAATGTGCCCTCAATGTGCCCTCACATGTTACAATGTACCCTCACATGTTACAATGTACCCCTCACATGTTACAATGTACCTCACATGTTACAATGTACCCTCACACGTTCACTCTCACGTTACAATGTACCCCTCACACAATGCGCCTCACATGTTACAATGTGCACTCACATGTTACAAATGTACCCTCTCATGTTACAATGTGCCCCTCACACATCACAATGTACCCCTCACACGTTACAATGTACCCTCACACGTTACAATGTACCCCTCACAATGTCACGTTACAATGTGCACTCACAATGTACCCTCACATGTTACAATGTGCCCCTCACATCACAATGTACCCCTCACACGTTACAATGTACCCCTCACACGTTACAATGTACCCCTCACATATTACAATGTGCCCCTCACACGTTACAATGTACCCCTCACATGTTACAATGTACCCCTCACACATCACAATGTACCCCTCACACGTCACAATGTACCTCTCACACGTTACAGTGTGCACTCACATGGAACAGAATTTGCCAGATTGTTGGGGAATTTCTCAATATGAATATTTCAAACAAGCATATCCATTTATCTGTCTCTAACAAGAAGTTAGGGTATTTTGTGTGCAAAAGTGCCACATCATTGATGTTTACAGACATGGATCTCAAAGGTACACTTTTTCCAGTGAATGGCAAAACTGTAAAAAAAACTTTTCTCTATATGGAAGAACAAAAACTAAACAAATGACATCACTGCAGAAGAAAATACATGAACACAAGTCATCGCAAAGTCACATACAGGCAGTTGCAATATTGAAAAAGAGATCAGAAAAGCGGCTAGACTCAAGTTTACTTGTGGCACAAGAGGAGATAACAATGTTTCCTCCTCTAAAATGTCAGTATTCAAAACAGCTTATTGCATTGCAAAACGTAATAAACCCTTCACAGACCACCCCAAACTTCTTGACTTGCAAAAGGCAAATGGGGTCAATATCGGCAGAGTACTGCACTCAAATGTGACGTGGCGATATCATACAGTTCATGTGAAAAGAAATGAAAGGTGCCTTAATGGCAAGCATTATGTCTACAAGGCCAAAACTCACCATACTTATTGATGAGGGCACTGCTTTAAGCAAAAATCATGCCTTGTTGTGTACCTGAGGTGCTCAGTTGATAATTCTGAACCACATACATTTTTCTTAGACCAGTGGAACTTCAATCCACTAATGCAGAAGGAATTACTGAGGCTCTTTTGAATTGTTTATTAGGTCAATGCCTCTCTCAATGAGATTTTGCTCTGATGGAGCCTCGGTTATGTTAGGGAGAAAAGCTGGAGTCTTTAGCAAGCTAAAAAGCAAGTTCCCACGTCTGATCGGCTGGCATTGTTTAAACCATAGACTTGAGCTGTTGGTTGGGGATGCTGTTAAGCAGTGCACAGAAATTAATGGACAAATTGTATTGTCTGTACCACCAATCCCCCAAGAATCAAAGGGAGCTCAGTTCTGCCGCCTCAGAATTAGGAATTGTGGTTAAAAAGATTGGCAGAGTCCTGAGTGTGAGGTGGGTGGCCTTATCACACAGTCGAGTCAAGTCATCTTTATTTATTCAGTGCTTTTTACAATGCCGATTGTTTCGAAGCAGCTTCACAGTGTTAACAGGAAAATAATGCAACAGAATTTGATTCGGCTGTACAGCCGTTCTGGTGAAAACGGTGATGTTATCCAGCTAATTTCAAGTATCATATAGTGTCAATGCGGGCAGATCGGTAATATAGATGAGATTTAGGTGTCCCTTGAACTGGGCAAATGCCAAAAGCTTGAAAAAGGCTCAGTCTCCAGTTCTCAGGGCCAAAAACAGTGATGAAATAATTCTTTGCAGGTCTTATTAGAATATTCAGATTGCTTGGAGTCGTCATGCGGAGACGGGTTTAATGAGGATGTCGTGTTGATGCGGCACTTACGTTCTCTAGCAGGCTGGTATAAACAGAGAAACAAGCGTAGATGCAGTGTATGATTATAATTCTCCTGGTTCCGGCAACATTGCAGGTCTTATTAGGTAAATAGATGCTTTTCTGTAAGATTGAACACAGTGCAAATGATAGATGATGTTTCAGAGTCGTCTGAAAGTTTGCAGACATGCCTGGAGACGGGTTTAATGAGGATGTCGTGGAGACTGATGCTGCAAAAGGACCCTAGGGTAAATCACTGATCCTCACGGGGGCTGAAAGTGTGCGTTACTTTGAAAAGTTACTTTTTGACAAAAATGAATGTTCTTGTGCCAGAAGCCTGGCCATCACCGTTACCAGTGTTTTATGGAGAGGATGAGATAAGAGAGCTCTGTGACCTTTTTGACATTAGCTTTTCTGGTGTCAGACAGAGATTAAGAGATTTCAAAGAGCATCCAGAAATTCCTGTAACTGATGGGCTGCTAGCACTGCAGCAGGCAGTGAAATCACTTGCTGTTAGCAGTGCTGACTGTGAAAGGGATTCTCTGAAATGAACATCACAATAACACCACTAAGAGCTCAACTAAAAACCCAAAAGGTGCACTGATGTTCATTTCTATGGTTGGGCCTCCTGTAAATCAATGGAATCCACTGAAATATGTAAAGAAATGGGTGCTCACAAGAAGGGCATCTTATCACACAGCCTGTCCACAAAGGAAACCAGTGCAAATCAAGTCACAGTACCAGTCAGTATGGGAGCTATTTTGACTGGATGTGAGAATAGCCACAATAATTGGACCATCATACATTGTTTTGTTGTTTCTTATGTTTTTATGATACAGCAAAACTTTTGATTCTGCATTTTGCCATTGACTCTGCAATAGGTCTATCTAGGTTGTGATTTATTTCTGTTGTAGTTGTGTCTTCAGACATTTTGGTGTTACATTTATAATCAGTTTTGGACTTCCCATTGTTATGTCTGAATTTACGTTGTGAAAAACAAGGTTGTGTTCCATATTGAGTTCAGTAATTTTAACATAGTATCGTCATCATATCAGTGTAGATGTAGATGGACCAAAATAAAACCATTACAATATCAAGTAAATCAGTATTTGGTGCCACAGTGTCACGTGTGAGCAGGGATGAGTCACAGTGAGAATCCAAATGCAGCATGAAATAATTTAAAGGGATACTTCAGCGATTAGCATTAAGCTTTGTATCAGTAGAAATCTGGTAGTATATTCGAATGATCGTGCTTACAGGATACAGGAGCTCATCGACCGACCACCAACAACTGAAGCACAGAGGAATATTTACACAAGAGGAAACAAGGGCTAAATCCAAAATCGCCCCCTAAACCCTCAATCACTATTCCCTACTTTACTCCACTAATACAGGAATACACTAATACACTAATTCACTTGAAGGAGTGAATGAAAACGAGTGAGTGAATTCGGACAGCCGTTGAGTGTACATCGGCTGTACACTCGTTATTGCGGTGCATTGTGGGACTGAATGAGTGCACTCAATAATGTCCACTATGGTTTCGGACACCACTATAAATGGCTGTCCCCTCAAATAGTGCCCTATTTAAGGGTATAGGGGACGATTTCAGATTCAGCCAAGGATAACAAGATAACAGGGAGGAGTGGCTAAATGGGAAAGACCTGGGAGAACATGAAAAACTACAGAGAACTACAAAACACAAGACAGGAAATAACAAAAGTCCTCACAAGACAGGGAAACACAGGCTGGGATCATGACACACAGTGACACTCTTGTCCCAAAAAAGTATTGCTATATGATACTCAATATGTTGTCCCACGTGAGTCATTTTTCCCTGTTGTACCTACACAAAATGTGAGGGTTCCCCCACCTGCCAAATCCCACTTTAACCACTGGTTACTACTACCCATTAGATGTTATTTCAGCCTTTAGAAACCCTTCAGGGTCCAAGTAGACAGGATTCTGCAGAGCAATAGAATTTTACATGACAAATTGTGGTCAAATTATAAGTAGGTTTACTAAATAGGCTACTAGTGCACCTTCAGCTAATGGAAATCTCAGTCCTTCAGCCACAAGGTGTCAGTAATGCTCTATGTGATGTGATGATTTCTCTTCTGTCTGGAAGCAGATCGCTTACATGAAGTTTAGGGTCGAAACATGCTTAGGATATTAGAATACACTGTCAGGATAAAAGGTACTAAAGCTGTCACTGGGATGGTGCCCTTTCAAAAGGTACTCAAAACGTGTGTACATATTAGTGCCTTTTTTAAGAGTACGCTTTTGTGACCATTCATTGGCCATGTTTTTTTCTGAGAGTGTATAATAACCCAGATAGTGACTTAAACATGTTTATGTTTATCTGTAGTGTGTATTTATTGTAGTACGTTCAGGGTTGCCACACCTGCATGACTTTTGCAGTCCTTCAAAATTAAGGAGTAGTGAAATATTTTACAGCTCAGCACACTCTCAGAAAAAAAGGTGCAAAAGCTGTCACAGGGACGGTAAAGGTTCTAATATGCACCGTTTATTGTACTGATATGTACACTTTTGGAATCAATATGTGCCGCTGAGGGACTAATATGCACTCTTTAGTTACAAAGGTGTACCTTTTGAAAAGTGACAGCTTTTGTATCTTTTTTTTTCTGAGAGTGCATAATTTGAAAATAGAAGTAGAAGAGTACAATTATATGACATTTTAAGATTGTATTTATTTCCTAGATTTTTCCCAGAATCACAGTTTTAAAACTCCCGGATACTTCCAGGCTTTCCATCACCTTGAGAAGAGGATTTTTACCAAAATGACATTCTTCAGAAGATCCCAATAGACTCCCAAGGAAAGGTAGGAATATTTAAAACTGCCTTTGTAGAAGTCGCAGTATTTAAAACAAACTTGCAATTGACGTTACAGATTTGATTGGTAAAATACTAAAAACGTTTACGGTAACACTTTAGTAAGGACTTTTGCATCAATAAACTCATAATTTACTGCTTATTAATAGTTAGTAAGGTAGGATTAAGCGATGGAGAATAAGGTTTTTGCATTAATAAGTGCTCTATCAGTACTAATAAACAGCTAATATTCTAGTAATATACATGCTAATAAGCAACTAGTTCATTCACTCTAAAAAATGCTGGGTTAAAAAACAACCCAAGCTGGGTTGAAAATGGACAAACCCAGCAATTGGGCTATTTTAACCCAGCGGTTGTTAAATGTTTGCCCATCGTGCTGGGTGGTTTTATTTAATCCAACTATAGTTTAAAAATGACTATATACCAGCAGCCATATAGCCCACTCCACTGAAGCTAAGCAGGGCTGAGCCTGGTCAGTACCTGTATGGGAGACCTCCTGGGGAAACCAGGTTGCTGCTGGAAGAGGTGTTAGTGAGGCCAGCAGGGTCATGTGTGGGTCATAACACCCCAGTGTAGTGATGGGGACACTATACTGTAACAAGCACCGTCCTTCGGATGAGACGTTAAACCGAGGTCCTGACTCTCTGTGGTCATTAAAAATCCCAGGATGTCCTTCAGAAAAAGAGTAGGGGTGTAATGCCGATCCTGGCCAAGCTTGCCCATTGGCCTCCTGCCGTCATGGCCTGTTGTGTGGTGCTGCATATTGGTGGTGGTTGAAGAGACCCCCTTCTATATGTAAAGTGCTTTGAGTGCCTAGAAAAGTGCTATATAAATGTAAAAATTACTGTATGGCTGGCTTAAAATGAACCCAAAATAAGTAATAAGACACGTAATTACTAGATTCAACAATAATAATCAAAAGGTGAACATTTATTTATGAGCAATTTAATAAATGTTTATTGTTTAATTATTATTCATTAAACTTATTAATAATGTTAATTTACTAAACATATTAATAAATATTAATTTCCAACATACTTTGGGTTAATTTTGGCAATACAGCCATTTTTAAACAATAGTTGAGTTAAATAAAACTACCCAGCAGGTTGGGCAAACATTTAATCCAACCGCTGGGTTAAAAGAACCCATTCACTGGGTTAAAACAACCCATTCACTGGGATAAAACAACCAATCGCTGGGTTAAAACAACCCATTCTCTGGGTTAAAACAACCCATTCTCTGGGTTAAAACATCCCAACCGCTGGGTTAAAACAACCCATTCACTGGGATAAAACAACCCATTCACTGGGATAAAACAACCAATCGCTGAGTTAAAACAACCCAACCGCTGGGTTAAAACAACCCATTCACTGGGTTAAAACAACCCATTCACTGGGTTAAAACATCCCAACCGCTGGGTTAAAACAACCCATTCACTGGGATAAAACAACCCAATCGCTGGGTTAAAACAACCCATTTGCTGTGTTAAAACAATCCATTCGCTGGGTTAAAGCATCCCAACCGCTGGGTTAAAACAACCCATTCGCTGGGTTAAAACAATCCAATCGCTGGGATAAAACAACCCATTCGCTGTGTTAAAACAACCCATTCGCTGGGATAAAACAACCCAATCACTGGGATAAAACAACCCATTCGCTCGGTTAAAACAACCCATTTGCTGTGTTAAAACAACCCATTCGCTGTGTTAAAACAACCCTTTCACTGTGTTAAAACAATCCAATCGCTGGGATAAAACAACCCATTCTCTGGGTTAAAACAACCCAATCGCTGGGATAAAACAATCCATTCGCTGTGTTAAAACAACCCATTCGCTGGGATAAAACAACCCAATCGCTGTGTTAAAACAACCCACTCGCTGGGATAAAACAACCCAATCGCTGGGATAAAACAACCCATTTGCTGTGTTAAAACAACCCAATCGCTGGGATAAAACAACCCATTCGCTGTGTTAAAACAACCCAATTGCTGGGATAAAACAACCCATTCGCTGGGTTAAAACAACTCAATCGCTGGGTTAAAACAACCCATTCACTGGGATAAAACAACCCAATCGCTGGGTTAAAACAACCCATTTGCTGAGATAAAACAACCCAATCGCTGGGTTAAAACAACCCATTCGCTGAGATAAAACAGCCCAATTGCTGGGTTAAAACAACCCATTCGCTAGGTTAAAACAACCCAATCACTGAGATAAAACAACCCAATTGCTGGGTTTGTCCATTTTCTACCCACCTTGGGTTGTTTTTAACCCAGAATTTTTTAGAGTGATAGTGAGAACCCTAAAGTAAAGTGTTCCCACATTTACCAAATACAGTCTGATCCCGTCAGCGGCTTGTTTTACAGATCAGGGTCAAAAGGTCAGCGTGGGCAGGACGCTTTCATGACGGCAGATGTTGGCATTTACAATTAATAATCTACCCGGGGAATTGCATTTCCCAACTCAAAACGCACATCTTGCAATTAATAGAGAGCAATTAGCCAATGCAGAACTTGCAGGGAAGAATCAGACAATTGAAAGCTGCGTCTCCCCCCTTGTTTTGCATCTCAAAAACACCCAGCGTATGGATATCAAACAACACGGCACCTGCTGAAAGACCAGGCATTCGATGAAAAATGACAAATTGAGGCTGTGTTTTGAGCTGATTGCTCTCGCTGATATAGTTGACCTCACTAATGGATGCCAACCGGTTGAACAGGGGCGGGAAACCACAGATTGCTCCAGTGCTTCGAAACAAACCCGTGCGCATGGCTTTTATTTATTCACTCTTTTCTTGTTGTTGTTGGGAAGTCTATAAAAACGAGCCTTTGGTCTCCTCACCGGCGGTTTACCACTAAAACATTTTTATAATCAGCCTTTATTGTTCATTCGCTCCTTGTGGGAGATGCGCCCATGTTCATTTTTTAAAAGGGCAAATCAACCATAATTCAGTTTATAAACTGCGGCGGGGCCGGCGCATGCATGGATGAATATTCATGAGGCTTCCCGAAGCTGCCACTGCACACTGATTCATTAGGCATATGTAAATATCACTCACTTTAATTGCCCCTAAACTGACTCAACATAATGTTGTCATTAGCAAATTATTACTTATTTGTCTTGCTAATCGTACAGTATGGCACAAATGCAGCGTCTCTACATATATGATTACAATTATAAAGCTCTTTCTCAGAGGCTGCCCGCATGATGTGTGCTGTCCTCACTGCTGAGATGGATTGTGGGTAAAGTCTGGGTTGCGGGCGGTAATGAGTTAGTGAGATGTTTAGAGATGTGCCACAATTAAACAAACGGTTGTGTTTAGGCTCACGGTGGGCACCAGACGTCCTGTCACTGCATGCACGTGAAAAATCACCAGGATTATTATTATGATGTCCCATACACAATATAACGGTGGTGCTTTCTCAAAGCAATCGTTGTCATGGTCGGAAGTCCTTTGAGGCTGAGAAAGAAGGAAATAGTCTGATGACAAACATAACGGTCCGATCAGCAATGAAAGCTGTTGTCAGTAAAGCTTAAGAACTGACATGGTTTTCTAGCAAATTTAACACTAGATGTTGTCTAAACATGCTCTATTTATAACTGGCTATTGATTTATTGGTTATTGATTTATGTATTGTTACATAGATACATTACATCATTGCACTTGCATGAAGGGAAATTGCATTTTTGGGCATTTGTGTGCATTTTATTGTGCATTTATAATTTTTGGCATTTATATTAATTTTGGGCATTTTGTGTTTTATTGTGCATTTATCATTTTTGCCATTTCTATTAATTTTGGCCATTTGTGTGCATTAATAATTTTTGGCATTTATATTAATTTTGGCCATTTGTGTGCATTTATAATTTTTGCATTTATATAAATGTTGTGCATTTATGTGCATTTTATTGTGCATTTATACTTTTGACATTTATATTAATTTGTTAGATTTATGTGTATTTTATTGTGCATGATTATTGTGTATATGGCATTTTAATACTTCTAGGTGTACCAGGTGATATTGAAATGTTGCTAATTGAGCTTCAGCTTTTCCTACCAGGGACAATAAATTCAAAACATGAGGTGAGTAAATGATGACAGAATATATTCAGTTTTGGGTGAAAAATAATTTGAATGTGGGAAATAAATTCTATTTGCTATCATAAAATGCAATTCCCAACCCTTCAGTTCAATCTATATGTTATGTTATTTAAATATATTTTTTTATATTTCTACAAACCCGATTCCAAAAAAGTTGGGCCACTGTACAGATTGTGAATAAAATCAGAATGCAATGATGTGGAAGTTTCACATTTCAATATTTTATTCAGAATACAACATAGATGACATATCAAATGTTTAAACTGAGAAAATGTATCATTTTAAGGGAAAAATAAGTTGATTTTAAATTTCATGGCATCAACACATCTCAAAAAAGTTGGGCCAAGGCCATGTTTCCCACTGTGTGGCATCCCCTCTTCTTTTTCTAGCAGTCTGCAAACGTCTGGGGACTGAGGAGACAAGCTGCTCAAGTTTAGGAATAGGAATGTTGTCCCATTCTTGTCTAATACAGGCTTCTAGTTGCTCAACTGTCTTAGGTCTTCTTTGTGGCATCTTCCTCTTTATGATGCTCAAATGTTTTCTATGGGTGAAAGATCTGGACTGCAGGCTGGCCATTTCAGTACCCGGATCCTTCTTCTACGCAGCCATGATGTTGTAATTGATGCAGTATGTGGTCTGGCATTGTCATGTTGGAAAATGCAAGTCTTCCCTGAAAGAGACGACGTCTGGATGGGAGCATATGTGGTTCTAGAACTTGGATATCCCTTTCAGCATTGATGGAGCCTTTCCATCTAAGCTGCCCATGCCACACGCACTCATGAACCCCATCCCATCAGAGATGCAGGCTTCTGAACTGAGCGCTGACAACAACTTGGGGTTGTCCTTGTCCTCTTTAGTCCGGATGACATGGCGTCCCAGTTTTCCAAAAAGAACTTCAAATGTTGATTGGTCTGACCACAGAACAGTTTTCCACTTTGCCACAGTCCATTTTAAATGAGCCTTGGCCCAGAGAAAGCGCCTGCGCTTCTGGATCATGTTTAGATATGGCTTCTTTTTGACCTATAGAGTTTTAGCCGCAAGCGGCGAATGGCACGGTGGATTGTGTTCAATGTTTTCTGGAAGTATTCCTGAGCCCATGTTGTGATTTCCATTACAGTAGCATTCCTGTATGTGATGCAGTGCCGTCTAAGGGCCGGAGATCACGGGCATCCAGTATGGTTTTCCGGCCTTGACCCTCTACGCACAGAGATTGTTCCAGATTCTCTGAATCTTTGGATGATATTATGCACTGTAGATGATGAGAACTTCAAACTCTTTGCAGTGTTTCTCTGAGAAACTCCTTTCTGATATTGCTCCAGTATGTTTGTCCGCAGCATTGGGGGAATTGGTGATCCTCTGCCCATCTTGACTTCTGAGAGACACTGCCACTCTGAGAGGCTCTTTTTATACCCAATCATGTTGCCAATTGACCTAATAAGTTGCAGATTGGTCCTCCAGCTGTTCCTTATATGCACATTTAACTTTTCCGGCCTCTTATTGCTCCCTGTCCCAACTTTTTTGGAATGTGTAGCTCTCATGAAATCCAAAATGAGCCAATATTTGGGATGACATTTCAAAATGTCTCACTTTCAACATTTGATATGTTATCAATATTCTATTGTGAATAAAATCTAAGTTTATGAGATTTGTAAATTATTGCATTCCTTTTTTATTCACAATTTGTACAGTGTCCCAACAGTTTGTCCGTATCCGTGCAGTTTTTGGAATCAGGTTTGTACTTTACAGTGTTTCTCTTCTGCACTAGCTTGTGTAATCTATTACTTGGCACAGTCTACTGCAAATATAGAGTCTTATAATAAATGAAAAGCAGATCAATTAGGTTTTATTGCTACAATGCATTTTATTGGTTACGTTTAAATTCAAATGTTGCTGTATTTGGAACATAGTTTTAAACACTGCCAATGCCAAATGATCCTGCTTTACCTTTATTCATGTAATCATTAATATAAAAAGAATGAATGTTATTCCGAGTGTTTGCTGACTGTCCTAGTATCCACTCAGTAAAGCACTTTGAAGTACAGTAGGGTAAGTCGGGGTAAGATGAACCACCCCACCACCTCCTTCATTTATTCGTACATGACTCAATCTCATCTCAGCACTTTTGAGGAATAGCTACACTATTTTTTTTTCTCATTTCATCTGAATATCAACATTTGTGAGATTTAGTTTTGAGGTGAACTGATCTAATTGTGTGTCTCTGGAAAATACTGATCTGTGACATTGTATTATGCTGAATATCAAAGTTTGTTGTGTCTGTTTGTTTATCAGGGATGTGTGGAGTAAAAGTTATTTTAAAGTAAAATTAGACCTTTGGGGTTTTATTATTATGGGGTGTTATTATTATTAAATCTAATATGTTTGTAATCATTGGGGTTATTATTCAGTATTGCATGAATTACATGTAGATTTTAGACATCTTAGCTTTCATTAAAACCTACCGGTAACACATTATAATAACGGCATGCTATGAATCATTAGTTAAGCGTTAGTAAATGGTTCATTCATCATTTATAAAGCATTAATAGACAAGCAGTTTATAAATACAGCTATAAATGTCTATAATGTGTTTAATAATTGTATTTTACTATATGTCTGAATAATATGTATAAATTTAAATAGTTTATTAGTCATGTACTTACACTTCCTAAATGATCTTATGAACCACTGACAACTCCTAAATAACTGGTCTGTAAACAAAGTAATACTTAATTTAGAAATGATGAATTGAACATGAATAAAGTATGAATAGTTGCTCAGTTTAATAAATGCTTTATTCCTACTGTAACTCATGAGTAATTCAGGTAGTTATGAAACATTTAGTTGTTAACATTAGACCGCTGAGTTGCGCGTTCATGAGAGCTTATCGTTTTAAGCATTGCTGTGATTTTAAACCATTAAAGCGAAATAAGCAGCGAAACAGAACTCATTTCACTATACACGAAGCTGCCGCTCATTCGAATATTCGTTAAATTTTACAAAAAAATGCACATTCGAATGCAAAAACCGAACATTTGCAATTCGAACATCGCGGTGCAGCTGTGTTGTTCATTTGAAAAAAGGCGGAAAAAAAGAGTGAGGCCTCGGAGTCAGAGAGAAAATGGGCAACCTGTTCGCCGGCGTATCAGGCAGACACAGAGCAGTGCAGAAGAAGGCAATCAGGCCTCTCAAGCATGAGATGGATATAAATGAAAGAGAAGATACGCTACTGCTGACGGAAACCCTCTCAGCTGGTGGCAAAATTCATGCGGTATATATCTATCCACATATTGCGCAGCTGGCAAAGACATACTTGACTTCAGTCAAGAACTGTTTGGTGTTTTTGTCGAACAGTATGTAGATGTTTAGAGAGTGGAAATGGATTGTTTCTGAATGTCAGTTTGCTATGCTGTGTTCACATTACGTTGTCTGTTGAAGCGTGTTTTCTCAGGTTACTGATGCACTTGCAGTTTTATGCACTTTTGTTACCTAATTTTTCTTATATGCTCATTAATCAAATTGTTTAAAAAAAGTTAATGCATTTTAAAAAGTGAATGTCATTTAATTTCAATAAAAGATGCGGTGCTTGATTTGGTTTACATTTGCTTGTTGCACTTGCTTGCGTCCTCTTGTGGACATAGGAGACAATACAGTACCTTTTCCCTCTAACATTAAGTATTGCCTTTAGAATTCGAATATAATTAAAATTTTGCTAATATTTAAAGAATTATTATTTTCAGCCATTTTGACAGCCCTACTGCTCATAGAGCGCGTGTGAAATGAACTGAATCGGTTAAATACAAAGAAATACTTGTCAAAATACCATCCTTGGAAGTATCCTCATGAACTCAGTCATGTATGTTTTAAGTGAAGGTAAACAGCTGAGAAAGTAAACACAGTGTATTGGATCTGTGCATTTGCTCTTAAAGTGACAGCAGCCTAATAAACCTAAAATGATCAAAAGAGAGAAAATCTCTCACTGCTCCTCACTGAATCACTTTTGTAACTTTAATAAGAATAAATGTAGACTTTACACATGCATTGTTTTTATACATTTGATTACTTTATACTAATTATGTAGTATTTTTTATTTCTGGTGCTTGAGTTTTTCAGGTAGGTCTATTACATTTGTGTCTTTGTTCTGTTGTAGTTTGTTTTTATTGCTTATAATGAGTTTCTTTGCTCTTATTTTATCACTTGTCTTTATTAAGACTGAGCTTTTTTTTTTTTTTTTTTTTTTTTTACTTAGGCTGTAGTTTTTATAATATATGAAAATGGTTACAAGAATTATGAAATGTATAAAAATTTTTATGTCATAAAATATCACCCACCCTGCACACACATGTATTTAAATACCGAGTCAAATGTTTTAATCGCTATCGTTACCAAATTGTGATTGGCAGAATAATCCTGACATGTGTAGTATTTGTAATCTTTCGTAGTTCTTTAAGAATAACTGAACCGACAAATCGTGTAGGTAATTAGACGCTCTCATCTGTCACAGCCTCTCACAACAGGGCTGTTTAGTAGTCAAAGCATGATTGCAGGTTCAGGGTAACAAGCCTTCCACTGACCCCACCAGACACCCAAACTCATAATTGGTGCTGATTTGATTGATTCATGGGGGAATTCATTTGGACTGCACTTGTTGAGAACCATTTGGCTTGTTCCTCACAGTTATTTTACTATACACCTCCTCTTTCCCTCTAACTCACCATGTTCCCTATGCACAATTTATTTCGTTTTTACAACCCTACAATTCATCTGTTTAGAACTCTTTATGGGGCGACATAACATTAGTTCAAAC
>CM031955.1:9615378-9665378 GCA_018749465.1 Paracanthobrama guichenoti
GATTAAAAACATTACATGAATTCATACAAACAACAATTTATTATTTAGTATTGTTTTAGAAATTCTGTGTTGAGTATTTATTTTTTCTGGCAATCAAGGCATAAAACATGAATTCAATCTATCTTTTAATCATATGAAATTAAACCAAAGAGCTACACAGAGCTTTACTGTTAAAATAAACATGGAAGAAAAACATTTGATTATTCCTCAAAAATAAAGCTTTAATAATAATGTATTATTATTACATTGAGATGTAGCTAAATTCTGCTGTATAATAGTGATGGATTCCTGTCACAATTTCCTCAAGTTAGACCGAACTTTTATTTTGGCGGGTTGCTGTAAAGAGTTTCTGTGTGTTTATGGTATGATGGTAGTTTTTCTCAAATGAAACGGTGAAATGCTGATGAAGTGACTCAGAGCGGCTCTGGAGATGAAGTTCATGCGTTCATGTCCTCATATAGTGAGTCGGCAGAGAACGAAAACACAGCGAGCGTCACGTGTGCTTCAGTGTGTGTGTGGGAAATAATATCATTCATTCACACAGAGACACGCAGAACATGCAGGATTCATATTTAAATGTTTAATATTCTCAGACAATAGTCTATTTTGCAATTTGATTTCGACCTACTTTTTATTTATTCATCCAAAGTTTGACAAGTTCAGTGAAATTCCGCATTATACAGTAAATTGTGTTTTTATGACTGGATTACCCGATTCCATGCATGTTTTCTAATTGTGGAAATCATAGGGAGTTTTCTTCCGGGAACCAACACTATATTCCTCATTATAATAATTCATACGCAGAATAAAGGGGCGGGGCCTGGTTGAGTTAGTTAGTAGTGTGTTGAAACTGGCGGTTATGGTAAGGGGCGGGGCATTTCCCAAACACACTGGAAGCACTTGACCAATCACAACACACTGCTCCAGCCGACCAATCAGAGCACAGTGTGCTTTTCAGAAGGAGGGGCTTCATAGAGACAGGAACTAAACAGAGTGTGACAGACTGGGAAGAGAGGAGCCGCAATAATGGAGAATATGAGGAAATAATCAACATTCAAGCAGGAAAACCTGCTCTAGCAGAGCCCCAAAACAAAAAGGGCAGGGCTCTTTAACATTACAAGTTATATAACCAACTGCACAACTCTTTTTATTGAACGTTGTTTTGTTACTTTTGAATTTTTTCTCCGTTCCCGTGCACACACGTCTAAGTGACTGTGTTATGGAGAAAAGAGAGAATTTTAGTTCAGCATTTAAAAAAAATGTTTAAGCAAATTCATTAAACTGAAGTAACATGCATTCATTGTTTAAAAAAAAGAAGTAATTCAAATATTAATGTGTAAAGAAATGCGTTACTTTCCTCATCACATCAAATAAGTGAACTGATTATGTAATGCACGTAACGTGTAATGCCTTACAGGGATCCTACTGAAGAAACAAGGAACTGCTCCATTCAGAGATGCATTTCCCCCGCAGGAGAACGACTTCTTTTCCATGTCCCTTCCAGTTGTTTCTGATTACTGGATAAGGATTTTGATATTTTGATTCAGGAATGAGTCATTGTGAAGCAGAGCAAGTCCTTCACAAACTGAACGTCACATGGCAGGTTTGACTCTGCATGAGAAATACAGCCAATTAAATATTTGACAAATTTAGAATTAGATATTTATTTAAAATTTGAAATGAGGAAAACTAAAACCCTGTCTACTTCCATCAAAGATCAGAGCAGTTGGTAGTCATACAGTCTTTCTAGTATTAATGTGATTTCAGTTTAAACAACTCATTATCTGACTGATATATGAATGCAATTGCACACAATGATTTACAAAACACATTATTTACATAATGTTACATTTATCAAAAATAAGTAAATATTAAATAGTAAAAAGTTTGGAGTTTTTTTATTTTTCTCTTCTGCTCAGTATTTACTTAATCAAAAATACAGTAAAACCATTTTTTATTATTACAGTTTTAAATAAGTTTTAAAATGTGATTTATTCCTGTAATCCTTCATAAATCATAAATCATACTAATTCTACTGTATCTTTCAACACCAGCAATTAAAAGTTGTTTTTAAGCGTCTTGAAGTTTCTGATTCATCGAATGTCATAAAAGTTATTAAAATGACGACTATTAGACCGTTCCCGCCTCGCCTGACACTTCCAGCTAATGTTCAGACGGTGTTGATTTGATGAAATTGGTGCGCCATATGCTAGCAAAGCCAGACACCTTCATTTGCCCAAACAACCTTCCTGCAGGTCTTAACGGCCACATCATTTTGGCTTGTTTATCTAATGCGTCTGTTAATGTAATTTATAGCGGTTTCACGCCTCGTGCAGCGCCACAGCATGCTAAGGAGAAAGGCATAAGATATGCTAATGTCTTTATCAGCCCAACTTTGGTGCAGTAAAACAAAACATTTGCATTTGATAGAGCACGTAATAAAGTGGGCATTAGCATTTTAAATGCGTACAAATAGAAATATGGGGGGAAAAAGCTATTCGGACTGTTGGCAAATTAAATACACAGCTACATGGCATAATCATATTGCTTACACTAAAGAGCTCAGAAAGTTTGGACTTCTTTATATTTATCAGTCCATCCCAAAGTGAGTCTGTCTCAGTCGATACTGTAATATAATAGGCAGACAATGGGAACATGTCCTAACCTCTTATTGCCAAGTTTTATTATTATGAATCAATTAATGTTTGGTTTTGAATGTTTTGCTGAATGTCACATTACTGTACAGTAAAACAGTGAAATATTTAAGCGAATATTAAGCTGACATTAAATCTGTTCATAATATGAAATATTTTATCACATACCCTCCCAATGACAATATATGAAATAATCATGACCTATGCAATGATTTAATGTGCTTTTGTTTGGCCTCACTGTGTCCTAAAGACCAGCATTAGACTTTTTCCTGTCTCGTTTTCCCGTCTTCTGTTTAAGGACTCTTATTTTAAAGTTTTTTTTTTTTTTTGTTCCTATTGCTGCCTTGTTTGTTTCCATAGTTACCCTCAGCCAATTACTCACACCTGTTCCTTGTTATCTTGTGTATTTATTTTAAACTCCAGTGTCTGGTGTTGTGTTTGATGGATGTTATGTGCTTGTTTTAGTTCAGTTTTTGCCCATGGTTGTAATATTCTGTGTCTGACAGGATTTACTTTTGTTGTGTTTGTTTAAATAACTGTTTTTGCAGTCTTTCACATTTCAGAAGTAGCTTGCACTTAGTGATGGGCAGACCGAGGCTTTGCAAAACACTTGCTGCGTCCCAATTCACCTACTTATACTACGACCTAAATGTATGTACTCTTTTTGTGAAGAAAAAGTCCATACTTTTGAGTGTGTAGCAGAAGAGTATGCAAGCTTTGGGACATATTACTTCGTCATCGTGTGACGTATCTAACGTTCTTTCTACAGCTTTCCTGTAGCTCAAACAATAAGAGCGTGGCGCTAGCAACACCAATGTCATGGGTTCGATTTCCAGGGAAAGCAAGAACTGAAAAAATGTGTACCTTGAATGCAATGTAAGTCGCTTTGGATAAAAGCGTCTGCCAAATGCATAAATGTAAATGTAATCTATAATGGACTCTGTCGCTTAGTTACGTGCATCCCATCCATCCATCCATCCATTATCTTCCGCTTATCCGGGACCGGGTCGCGGGGGCAACAGTCTAAGCAGAGACGGCCAGACTTCCCTCTCCCTAGCCACTTCCTCCAGCTCTTCCAGGGGAACCCCGAGGCGTTCCCAGGCCAGCCAGGAGACATAATCCCTCCAGCGTGTCCTAGGTCTTCCCCGGGGCCTCCTCCCGGTGGGACATGCCCGAAACACCTCCCCGGGAAGGCGTCCAGGAGGCATCCGAAATAGATGCCCGAGCCACCTCAACTGGCTCCTCTCGATGTGGAGGAGCAACGGCTCTACTCTGAGCTCCTCCCGAGTAACTGAGCTTCTCACCCTATCTCTAAGGGAGCGCCCAGCAACCCTGCGGAGAAAGCTCATTTCGGCCGCCTGTATCCGGGATCTTGTCCTTTCGGTCATGACCCACAGCTCATGACCATAGGTGAGAGTAGGAACGTAGATTGACCGGTAAATCGAGAGCTTCGCCTTACAGCTCAGCTCAGCTTCTTCTTCACCACGACAGACCGGTACATCGACCGCATTACTGCAGAAGCTGCACCGATCCGTCTGTCAATCTCCCGCTCCATCCTTCCCTCACTCGTGAACAAGACCCCAAGATACCTGAACTCCTCCACCTGAGGCAAATACTTCCACCAACCTGAAGTGGGCAAGCCACCCTTTTCCGACTGAGAACCATGGCCTCGGATTTGGAGGTGCTGATTCTCATCCCGGCCGCTTCACACTCGGCTGCAAACCGCCCCAGTGCACGCTGAAGGTCCTGGTCTGAGGAGGCCAACATGACAACGTCATCCGCAAAAAGCAGCGACGAAATCATGTGGTTCCCAAACCGACACCCTCCGGCCCTTGGCTGCGCCTAGAAATTCTGTCCATAAAAATTATGAACAGAACCGGTGACAAAGGGCAGCCCTGCCGAGTCCAACATGCACCGGGAACAAGTCCGACTTGCTGCCGGCAATGCGGACCAAGCTCCTGCTCTGGTCGTAGAGGGACCAAACAGCCCTAAGCAAGGGGCCCCGGACCCCGTACTCCCAGAGCACCTTCCACAGGACACCACGAGGGACACAGTCGAATGCCTTCTCCAAATCCACAAAACACATGTGGATTGGTTGGGCAAACTCCCATGAACCCTCCAGCACCCTGGAAAGGGTATAGAGCTGGTCCAGTGTTCCACGACCGGGACGAAAACCACACTGTTCCTCCTGAATCCGAGGTTCCACTATCGGCCGAATTCTCCTCTCCAGTACCCTGGCATAGACTTTCCCGGGGAGGCTGAGAAGTGTGATCCCCCTGTAGTTGGAACACACTCTCCGGTCCCCCTTCTTGAAAAGAGGGACCACCACCCCGGTCTGCCAGTCCAGAGGCACTGTCCCCAACCGCCACGCGATGTTGCAGAGGCGTGTCAGCCAAGACAGCCCCACAACATCCAGAGACTTGAGGTACTCAGGGCGGATCTCATCGACCCCCGGTGCCTTGCCACCGAGGAGCTTTTTAACTACCTCGATGACTTCAGCCGGGTGATGGATGAATCCACCTCTGAGCCCTCAGCCACTGCTTCCTCAATGGAAGACGTGTTGGTGGGATTGAGGAGATCCTCAAAGTATTCCTTCCACCGTCCGGCGATATCCCCAGTTGAGGTCAACAGCTGCCCATCTCCACTGTAAACAGTGTTGGTAGGGCACTGCTTCCCTCCTGAGGCGGCGAACGGTTTGCCAGAATCTCTTCGAGGCCAACCGATAGTCTTTCTCCATGGCCTCACCGAACTCCTCCCAGGCCCGATTTTTTGCCTCCACAACTATCCGGGCTGCCGTCCGCTTGGTCTGCCTGTACCCGTCAGCTGCCTCAGGAGTCCCACAAGCCAACCAGGCCCGATAGGACTCCTTCTTCAGCTTGACGGCATCCCTACTTCGGTGTCCACCACCGGGTTGGGGATTTCCGCCTCGACAGGCACCAGAGACCTTACGGCCACAGCTCCGAGCAGCCGCGTCGACAAGGGAGGTGGAGAACATGGTCCACTCGGATTCAATATCTCCAGACTCCCTCGGGATCCGGTCGAAGCTCTGTCAGAGGTGGGAGTTGAAGATCTCTCTGACAGGGGCTCGGCCAACGTTCCCAACAGACCCTCACAGTACGCTTGGGTCTCCGAGTCTGTCTAGCTTCCTCCCCACCATCGGATCCAACTCACCACCAGGTGGTGATCAGTTGACAGCTCTGCACCTCTCTTCACCCGAGTGTCCAAGACATATGGCCGGAGGTCAGATGAGACGACCACAAAGTCGATCATCGACCTCCGGTCTAGTGTGTCCTGGTGCCACGTGCACTGATGGACACCCTTGTTATGCTTGAACATGGTGTTCGTTATGGATAAGCCGTGGCTAGCACAGAAATCCAATAACAGAACACCACTGGGTTCAGATCAGGGGGCGTTCCTCCCAATCACGCCCCTCCAGGTATCACTGTCACTGCCCACGTGTGCATTGAAGTCCCCAGTAGAATGATGGAGTCTCCAGTTGGAGCACTTTCCAGCACCCCTCCCAGAGACCCCATTAGGGCCGGGTACTCTGCACTGCCGTTTGGCCCGTAGGCACATACGACAGTGAGAGACCTATCCCCTACCCGAAGGCGCAGGGAAGCGACCCTCTCATTCACCGGGTTGAACTCCAACACATGGCAGCTGAGCTGGGGGGCTATAAGCAAACCCACTCCAGCCCGCCGCCTCTCACCATGGGCAACTCCAGAGTGGTAGAGAGTCCAGCCTCTCTCAAGAAGTGTGGTTCCAGAGCCCAAGCTGTGCGTGGAAGTGAGCCCGACTATCTCTAGCCGGTACCTCTCAACCTCCCGCACAAGCTCAGGCTCCTTCCCCGCCAGCGAGGTGACATTCCATGTCCCTAAAGCCAGTTTCCGTGTCCAGAGATCGGGTCGTCGGGGGCCTAGCCTTCGACTGTTGCCCGATCCACTATGCACCGGCCCCATATGATCCCTCCCGCAGGTGGTGAGCCCACGTGCATCCCGTCACCGTTTAAACTGCCCTGTCAATCATCGTCACAGTTCAAATCCTCCACATTCAGTTTAATTTCCTACCGTATCGGAGAGAAATGTAGTAGCATGTCGATTTGCCATTTGTGAGTCTTTAATGCAGAGACTCTCCTGCATAAAAGTTAATGGCCAAACGTGTCATTACAAAAGTTCACAATGCTGCTGCAGGTGAAATATAATGTGGATAACACTGAATAAATATCTTTTAGTCAGGTTAAATCACTCAAACCCCTTCATCTAAACCTCTCTACTTAACCATCGGACTCACACATCCGTCATGTTTGTAGTTTTTTAACACTTTTTATCCGCGTTTGTAGTTCTAATCGAATCCTCGTCCAGCTCGCAATGGGTTGTGGGCAATATCAGCCGTTAGAGTCGATCTGTACTTCGAATTCTGACCGGAAATAGTTGACCATCCGGGTATCTTTGGAATACTCTTTTCAACATACTACGATTTAGGATGCACTAATTCTATTTTCGAATACTATTTAGTACGGATAGCATGCGAACTGGGACGCAGCAACTGAAACAACAGTTGAAGCAAATGTGCCCTGTTGTGTCGAAGCTTCGACTCAATCTGACACCGGTCTCCACGGCGACCCCCTACTGGTCAGAACAGCGTAAATGCAACAAAAACCCAGGCCAAACATGCATAAAAACACCTTTTACAAATCTATTGCAAATGCTTTATTGAAAGTAAAATGCAATGAACTAATCATCTAATAACTTTAAATATCAAGTGTCAATATGTTCTTTTATCAATTGTCAGGGCTTGTTTTGTTTGTTCCATGGATGGCTCAGCTAAACAAACCAATTAATTATTCCTTGTAATTACATTCATGTCTCATCTAAAAATGTATAAAACCGATCAGATCAGGTTGTTCAATGGTTCTCAGTGACTGCTCATGATTCATGGTTCACAGAGATTATCGCCCCCTAGCGGTTTCGAAACAGTCAAATCACGTGACTTTGGCAGTTTGATACACGCTCCGAACCAATTGATTCGCAGCAGAAGATTCGTAAAGCTTCATGAAGCAGTGTTTTGAAATTGCCATCCCTACTTGTGCTACAATCACGACAGGTGCTTTAACAGTGTTTATACAGAGGCTGAGAGGCTTTTCCAGCCGTGCGATATCCACCCGGTATCGGCACTCAAACCCTTTCACCATTTGTATTCCTCCGCTTGCGACGACTGTCATGGCGGTCGAGCAAATCCACCAGTTTTAAAAATACTACTGTTGTTGTGTGAGGAAGTGTAGTTTTAACAGTTTTTAGGTGAGAATGTAGTAATTTGGACATCAAATATGTGACTCGTATGTAAACATAGTGCCTGTTTTACAACTTTTGCAGATGTGAGCTCCAGGCCGCCAGCGGTCGTTCAGCGCTCGTGTACCCGCAGAGAACAGCTTCATCTCGGACAGTCCTTCGGGAATTTACTGTATGTAGATAGTGGTTAAACATGAGATACTGGCAATCTTTGGTCTTATTAATCTATAATCAATTTGCTCTGCAATGTAAGTTTCATAACTGTATAATTAGGCTATATTAGTCCTGCATGGCCTAGAGCACTAAATTGTTTGCTTGTTTTATTTCCTATTATCTTTTATGCTACTGTTGTTAAACATAATTTTATATAAATATGCCATATTTGGTATTAAGAAAGGGTCCGTCAGTAATTGCAATAGTCGACTTCAGTGACAGTTACATTATTTACACCATTAGATGGCAGCAAATATTGTCTTTATGTGTGTCTGGTTGTTTTAGCGCTGTCTTTGGAAAGGATAAATTCGCCCAACATTCAAACAGATTTTTTATAATGGATATTTTGGACATCGACCCGGAGAATGAATACTATATCAGATGCAGGTAATACACTCGTTTAGTCAATCTTTCTTTCATGATACTCTACATAATACAATAAGCTTCAATGAAGCGTCTCAACTGTTCCTTCGATACTCGATCTAAACTGTCAACCTGAGATCTGAATCTGTGGCGGAAGGAAGTAGTTCTGCACCAAAGACACTCCGTTGTTGTTTCTTGTTTATATACTCCCTTGTGTCGTCGAGCTGTTGTATAAATAAACGCAATATCACACATGTAGCCGTGCGATATGGCTGTATATCAGTGATTACCAACGGCCGAATCACAGCCGTGCTGATATTCAATTAGGCTAATTCCACTGAATCAGTTCAAACTTAGTTTACACCACCACTCAGATATGATTTTAGTAAAATCTTAAAAGTCTTAAGATTTAAAAAAAGAAGGATGCATTAAACTGATTAAATGTGACAGTAAAGACTTTTATGATGTTTCAAAAGAATCCCGAAAAAAGTCATGGTTTCCACAAAAAATATTAAACAGCACAACATTGAAAATAATCATAACTGTTTATTGAGCATCAGATCCTCATATGAGAATGATCTGAAGGGTCATGTGACACTGAAGACTGGAGTAATGATGATAAATTCAGCTTTGATCACAGGAATAAATCACACTTTACAACACATTCACATAGAAAACAGTTATTTTAAATTGTAATAATATTTCACAATATTACTGTTTTTATTACATTTTATCATCAACTAAATGCACCCTTGGTGAGCAGAAGATACACGCACATATTATTACACATTTATAAAGATGTTATTTATAACAATATTACCAACCTCAAAATGTTGAACTAAAGTATTGCATTTTGTTTTAAAATAATACAAATCTAAATATTGTTGTTTATTTAGTGTAAACAATGACTTAACATAGAATGCAATATTTTTCTTTTCTTGTTTTACATTTAACTGTGACAATACTTGACTAATTATAATTCCTCTTAACTACTTTATTTAGCTTCAGATGACTAACTGTATATGGTTGAACATCCATAAACAATAAATAAATTGTGCAAGATTAAGGTTTAGATGAGAAACATAACTTAATCATGTAGGAAATATGAAATGCATATTTAAAACCTTAAAACCTCCCCATTGCCCTTTTTTCAGTGTAATGGGGTGGGTGGGGGAATGGGAAGGGGGACAAAAAATCACACTTTTAGGCCACTTTAGAGCAAATGTTGTTGTTGCAATACCTTTTTTTGTGAAAAGATGTGCTAACAGCAGGATTGACTGAAGAAGCCTGAGTTTTGACAGCCCATCTGAGAGGCGTCCTGTAGCCATGAGACGAACGGCTGCTATTTCATACAGATGGCATATTAAACTGCCCTCCTCTTCTCCTGCTGTTGTTGGCCAAACTTGTGCTTAAGTCATTCACATAGTCAGTATTTGTAGAAAACAAGATCTGATGGAGACTAAATTCTCCATTTTATGCTTACTTGGCAACACGTGTTGTGTTTATCCTTGTTGATTCTGACTGTTGTGTTGTTGGGTTTAATTACAGCTATTTTGGATCTGGCTGACAAGCTCAGCATTTGTAGATGTTGTTTTCATTGCACAATGTGTGTGTGTGTGTGTGTGTGTGTGTGTGTGTGTGTGTGTGTGTGTGTGTGTGTGTGTGTGTGGCTGAGGCATGCTGTCCGTGCTCGTCCTATTACTATGGAAATAAGGCTGGCGTGACAGGTGGCTTTACAACCAACACAATTAACTTCCTCCATTAGCTGATGGGCTGACAAAACCACTACATGCGCACAGACCCGGGCCTGCGAGGCAATGACACCCTGTTTGCAGCTGCATATGAGAGGGGTGGAGAGGATCACGTCCCCCTCAATACCTCTAAATTACCCTACTCACTGCTTCTCTGGGTTTCTCCTGAAAAAAGGCCTCTCTTTCCAACTCTAAACCGCTTTACTGTCATTTGGAGCACAAGGGTTTTGATGGCCCTTTCAGAAGCTCTCTGCTTCTTTAAGAAGTCACATTGTTGAGGCTAATTATACACTTTAATTGCATGTATAATTGATTTTTGTTCAATCTTTAACAAATATTTTGAGTAAGGAATAATTGACTTTATATGGGAGAGAGCGCTGGAGAAAGAGAGTGTGCTTTAGTTTCCATAGATAATAAAACAATTTTGTGGGGAAAACATGAAAATAGTTTGCCATTTTTATCCTATTGTTTTCTGCATTTATTTACTTTGACGTCGAGGGTTTTGGTTCTTTTGCTGTTGTCGGCTGTTAGGACCTTTGAAATAACTGAAATCCTTTGGTGGAGTGATATTAATGTGCCGTAATGTGGTCAAGACCTGCTTAAGATGTGTGTTACCTGGAAAATAACTGCACACCTTGGAACATTCATCAACCAATCAGAATCAAGCATTCGACAGCCCTAGTGTAAATCTGGACAACAGAAGTGTCACTAGACTCATTTTAGGAGGGCTTTAGCCCCCCCAATTTCCCCCCAGCTTCAAAATTTTTGACTTGCTTCATAATCTGTATACTAATTTGTGATCGCATCAGTCTCCTTTAAAGAGGAGGTTGATTGTGATTTCACTTTTGTAACTTTAGTTATTGTGTAATGTTGCTGTTTGAGCATAAACAACATCTACAGTTACAACGCTCACAGTTCAAAGCAAAGGGAGATATATTATTTTACAGAAATCGCTTTTTAAGGACTACAACAAAAGGCTGGTAGGGACTACCAAGCTTCCTCCCGGGTTAGTGACATCACTGACCCTGAAATTTACATAAACCCTGCCCCCAGGAACAGGCAGCAAACAGGGTGAGATTATCATGACAGAATATGCTAATCAATGACTTGATAGTTAACTCATAAATTCATCAACTAACCAATCAGAAACGTCCTGTCTCATTCTACATCTTCTTGAGTCTCTCCATCCATTGTCCGACTCCGGTTTGATCATAAAAGGCTGAACAGTTTCTGATATTTTCAGTGTGTGTGTGTGTGCGTGAGGTAATCGGAGCTGCTAACACAAGCTCTTGAAGCTCCGCCCTCTTATTGAAAGGGGGGGAGCAGCAGCTCATTTGCATTTAAAGGGACACACACAAAAATGGCACGTTTTTGCTCACCCTCAAAAAGTGACAATTTTAACATGCTGTGGGTATTTTGAGCTAAAACTTCACATAAACACTATGGGGACATCAGAGACTAATTTTACATCTTGTAAAAAGGGGCAATCATCCACCGTTTTAAAACTCATATGAAACCGGCAGCAGGCTTCGGCTTCGGAATTATCCAGTGTGTTCTTCAATCTGTAGCAGTGCCAGCGTCAGAAGCAGAGGGTAATGTGTGTGCATTTATTGATAGATTATGACATCTGAGATCTGTGTAGTTCTTTGTCATAAATCCAGTTTAAATAATATGATGTGGGAGCAATTCAAGATGGTTTCCCATCCACTGTAAAATCTGCTTATTTATTTATTTTATGAAATTTCTTTCAATGGCATGAGACTTTGTGACTTTTCCAATGTGCTATAATATTCATTTTGTAATATATTCAAAAGCAAAACACGAAAAGAACAATAAAAGGTGGAAATGGCAAATGAGCTAATGAGTCCTCTGCTGCCATCTACTGGTTATAGTGATAATTTCATATCATTTTCATGTTAAAAGTGTTTGTTTTCCACCAGGTGACAGAAATCCTCCACTAAAGCATGGCACATGTTATCTCCATGAATGAAAATGAGAAATGTATTTCTTCTGTGTGTAATTGTATGTAATTTTACTGCACAAAATGTAGAGTTAAAAAATAACATTACGAAAATATATTGCCAATTTACAGTAATATAAAGTTTGTCTATATTCTTAAAGAATATTAGCTGGTTATTTAGAACTGACTGTTTTGTTCATGCTTAACCTAGTATATGAACAATATATTAATTTAATTTAATTTTTTTTTAAAATTATACCCTCATTGGGGGCTGAGTCCCCCTAATATTGAAATCCTAGATTCCAAGATTTTTTCTCAAATTGTCGGAAGGAGAAAAACTCCTGTAGTCTGAGCCCGGTTTAAGATATGCTATGGATTTAACATGATGGACTGCAGGACTTCTGTGAAATGTGTTTGATTATATAATGTCAAGTAGTAAAAACTATTTGAATTTCAAATGAAAAAAAAAAAAATAAAAGATATATATATATATATATATATATATATATATATATATATATATATATATATATATATATATATATATATATATTTCTTAATTTGCCAAAAGATGTGAAATATCAACTCCATTAGTTTTTGTGAATCATTCACCCAATAATTATTATATTATAGATATTTTGTCATTGTCTCGCTACAAAATGCTGCAGTTCTTCCATGACATTTTTGTCGGAGCTTTTCCGTACCACAAATGCGGATGGTGATTTATACGGCAAAGTTACAAAAAGGCCAAATTCACCATGAAAGAATTATGAAACCATTCAATAGCTTTGTGTGAGCCTCATTCACTGAATATCTTCTCATTTGCATTTGATAGCTTACTTGGCGCTTGTTCATGACACGTCACATTTGGTTTGAGGTCGGTCATGTCAAAAAACGTTGGTTAATAGGTTTGAAATCAGTGTATAATGACCTAAATTTCTTTACATTAAGCTATCATGAAGTCTATTGGCTACCATGGCTATTTTAAAAGACTGTCTTTTTTTTATGGTGCCTTTTAGGAGCTAGGCAGTATTAATGATCATTCACTAGCAGAAAGAAATGGGTTTTCTGCTTAATGTCTCAAAAATAAATAAATAAATAAATAATACAGATTTGTAATGGAATTATGATGAGTAAATGGTTGATCTTTAATCTTTAGTATTTGTATTTCATCCAGCTGGATATGTGTAAAGCAGCAGGCTATCAGTCGTGTGTGGTTTATAAGTACATTGTCAGATTAGAGCAATCAAGCAGAATGAATCCACTTTGTTTGCCGTTTGTGGGTAATTAGATAAGTGTTAGTTTAACTTCACGCTGGCCTTCACCTCCCAACTGCACTACCTGCAAAGCTAATGGCCCTTGACTAGTGAGTACTAATGAGGTGTTGCAGTCCTTCCCCCGAGAGAGAGAGAAACACAGACAAAACGCCCTGAAATATGCAAGACTGCAGGTGCAGACAAGCGCCTTATATGTGACTGGAGGATTCATTACATCTAATGACTGCACAAGAGGAATCAGTCCACGCATCTTTGTTCCTATGGAAATGCAAGAGAAAGCAACGGCCAGTTTGAGCAATCAACACCCATACATAAAATGAAAGCTGTGCGATGTAGCTAATTAAATTTTATTGTAACATTTTTCAGCTTTTTAAAGATATTCTATGCATATATTTATGTTTTTTTGACCATTCTGCCTTTGGAAAAGTTATTTTATGGACCTATTATGCCCCCTTTCACAAGAGGTAATATAAGTCTCAGGCGTTCCCATAATGTGTCTCTGAAGTTTCAGATCAAAATACACCACAGATCATTTATTATATCATGTTATAAACGTCCATTTTTGTACTGTAAGGAAAAACATGCTGTTTTCGTGCATGTATCTTTAAATGCAAATGAGCTGCTGTGATATGTGTGAATAAGTTAATTTATTTTTATGTAATTTTTTTATTATTGTTTATTTGTCATTGTTTAATATAAATACTCGTTATAAATATATTGTGTTCTAGAATAAGTTGTAATTAATTTTGTCTTAATTATTTTGTGAGTATGCCTGTGATTGGTCGTGCGTGTGACGTGCGCGTCACCGCGTAACGCGATAGAGGGAATTCTCGCGAGAGACTTCATTCATGTTATAAAGTGAAATGAATGAATATCGCGGGTGACTGAGTGTGATTTATAATCAACATCTATTACTCCCTTACAGGTATGCACGGTTAAAAAGACAAGTTTGAGCGACATGAGCATTGTTACTAGCATATTTGAGTGTTATGCGGGTTAAGTGTTTTCAGTGTCAACGTGTTCAGCGTCACAATGTCAGCTCAAATGTGCCGCGATTAGCGCGCGCTGATGAGGCCGCACCCCACAGGAAGTGTTGTATGTGTTTTAATGCTTTCGTTACTCGTTGTTTCTGTTAGAATGTAAACCTCTGCACGTATTGTACATCATTTGTGTCTGTTTCTGTCTGTTTCTGTTGTGTTGATTCACTGATCTGTTGTATTAGATTCATGTTATAAAGTGAAATGAATGAATATCGCGGGTGACTGAGTGTGATTTATAATCAACATCTATTACTCCCTTACAGGAGTATTACAATTTTGGAGGCACCGCTGGGATAGATGTTCGGTGGGGTAACTCCCTGACGGTAGAGCCCACTTTGCAACATCGTCCCCATCTTTGTGGTCCATATCAGCAGCAGTGTGAGACGTTCAGAACGAGTGGTGAAAAAACAGAAACCGGTTGAGCAGCGTGCACGTGGGGTTCAGTTTGTCTCCAGTTGCAGCAAGGACAAGTCGGAAACACCACATTCAACGGCCTTTCTACACGGCGACTGAAAATGGATCAGCTTAAACATCTTCAGAATGACATTGGTGAGAAATTATGCACACTATCATCAGAAAAACTGGCAGAACTCAGTGTATTTCTTCACTTAACCGGCGAGGAGGAGACCAATGTGACTTGTTTATCACTGTTGAATAGTCTTAGTAACCATCTACTGAGAACTGAACTAGATGAGTTAGAAGATGGCGGTATGTCTGAACTTTTACTGATTAATGATAAACTGAGTCAGCTCATGGGAATCACAATTAATGCTTCTGAACCAGAGAGAGAAGAAAGTAAACAGCGAGCATTGCAAGGAAGTAGAAAGAGCACCACTGAGTTGTTTTCTACTATGCACATTAGTCCCACCACACCACAGAATGCAGGAGATCAGCAGGCCTGTGCAGACTATGGCCCGGTTTACTCCACACACACATTACAGAGACAAGGTACCTCAGCTTGGCAGAAAGACTTCAAAGTTTCTGGTCTGATAGGAGATCCAGGACAAAAGGATCGGCTTTCATTCTCCAGTTTGGCCCGCCAGATAGAAAGTGGACTCAAGAAGGGCTATTCAGAACCGGAAATAGTAGATTCTGTCATCAGAGCTGTCACACCAGGACTTCAGCTGCGGAGCTATCTTGAGGGAAAGGCAGGGTTGACACTCGCAATGCTGAGACGAATACTTCGCTCACATTATCAAGAGAAAAATGCTACTGAACTATACAAGCAGCTTACCACAGAAGCTCAACGTGCTAGAGAAACACCACAAACCTTCCTAATACGAGTGCTTGATCTTAGACAAAAAATTCAGTTTGCTTCTCAGGAGGATGACTCGGGGTTAAAATATGATCCGGCCTTAGTACAGAATATGTTTCTGCACACTGTCTTGACTGGATTGCAAAACGATCGAATTCAGAGTGACCTTCAACCATACCTGTCAGATTCGGCTGTTCCAGATGAAGTGTTGTTAGAAAAACTCAATGTCGCTTGTTCCAATGAGATGGAAAGACAAAATAAATGAAAATGTGAAAAAACTGTTCACGCTGTACAACTAAACGAGACTGTCCCCGAGCAAACATTCCAGTCCAAACCGCCTAAGTTTGATTTAATGTCACAGCTGAAAAGTCTGAGTGAAGATATTCTGCAGATTAAAGCAACTATCCAACAACCCTCACCTGTTCCTCAGCAGTGTTTTGCAGTTTATAACAAAGAACCGGCGGCAGCAGTGGCCACTCAGCAGCAGGTCCCACCTCAGAGCATGCCACCTGGATGGACTCAAGTCAAAGAACATTAGACTTGGAAACCAGAGGCAGCTCCATATCAACCACAGGCAGGTCCACACATGTCTCCGTACCAGTTCTCAGAAAGCCAGAAACGGGTGAGAGAGCAGAACATACCTCTTTCTCCTGCAAACCAAGCTCAGTTATCCTCTAGTTCACAACAACATATCCTCCAGCCATATGGGTATCCTTCTCCTCAGTATTATCCCATGCCTATCAGTTATCCAACTCAACCTTCAAGTTTTGCAGCCCCGCAACATTATCCCCAGCAGTATATGGTACCAACACAACAGCACCCTCACCAGTTCCGTCAACAGCGTCCGTCGCGAGCCAGACAATGCTTCTATTGCCACCAACGTAAGGCAGAGGAACCTTGCACCCATTGTTATCATTGTGGCAGCAGTGAGCACTTCTCAGCTGGCTGTCGGAGCAAAGGTGCCAGAGCTCAGCCAGGAGCTCCGTTAAACGGGAGTGGGTTGCCCCCAAGGGACAGGGTGTGACCCGAGCGGTAGAGGAGTCCCAAAAAGATGAGAAGCAGAAACGGCATGAATTCCAGTCACTTGATAGCATTTTAGCTGCCGGTTGCCAGGTTAACCAACATTCTGCTGTCAGGTCTTTAGTGGGTAAACAATGTCTCGTGACCTGTTATTTACAAGGGAAAAAGACAGAAGCATTATGGGACACAGGCTCCCAAGTGTGCATTATAGACGAACAGTGGAAAGCCAAACATGCACCTGAGACCACACTGAGAAACATTTCAGAAGCAACTGAAGCACCAGACAGTCTGCGTTTGGTGGCAGCCAATGGAACTAACATGCCATATAGCGGATGGGTTGAGATGACCTTCAAACTGGCATCCCCGGTAAACCGTGAAAAAGAGTTAATCATTCCTGTGCTTGTCTTGAAGGACCAAGAACTGTCCAGGCCAATCATTGGTTATAACGTGATAGAACAAATAATGAAAAAGAGTGAAACAAATGGACCTCATGGCGTGACAAATGCATCTCTGTACCGAACTGTCAGAAACGCTTTCCCAAGCATAAAGAAAAAGAGAGTACAGACATTCATAAATTTGGTGACGGCGGAGAGCCTCAGTGAGTATTCAGTGAGAACAATGAAGGAACCTGTGAACATACGGAAACACACTGTTATGCAGATTCAGTGTCAGGTGAAAATGCCTCAAGTGAGACAAGATAGTGTGCTGCTGTTTGAACCACCCGTTAACCCAACATACCCTGATGGTCTTGAACTGTTTGATACTCTCCTCACGCTGAAAAAGGGGACCTGTCCAGTAATCACTATCAGTGTGCAGAATGGAACGGAACATGACATCATCCTCCACGGCAGATCAGAGCTAGGAACAGTGCAGCCAGTTAAGTCCGTATTACCAACTACAAACCCACATTGTGCAACAGAGGCTTCTGTCACCCAGGTTCTGCCAGAGACAACTAGTGAAGAGGTCGAAAAGGATTTATGGGACCCTCCAGTTGACGTGAGCCATTTAACTCCGCCCCAACAAGAGCAGGTGAAGCAAATGTTGCGTGAAGAATGTCATGCTTTCTCAAGGTCGGATGATGATATTGGTTGTGTTCCAAGTTTACAACTGGGTATTTCCTTAAACGATGACACACCTGTTGCCCGCACATACACGTCAGTCCCTAAACCATTATATCAGGAAATGAAGGACTACTTGCATGATCTGATTGCTCAAGGGTGGGTGGCCAAGTTGCATTCACCTTACTCGTCTCCAATTGTCTGTGTCTGAAAAAAAGATGGCAGCCTCAGATTGTGCATCGACTATAGGGGCCTGAACAGCAAAACGATTCCTGATCGCCAGCCAATACCAAGGGTTCAGGATATTCTTGATGGCCTGGGAGGTAACACATGGTTCTCCCTACTGGACCAGGGGAAAGCGTATCACCAAGGTTTCGTGTCCCCCGAGAGCAGGTCCTTGACGGCATTCACAACACCGTGGGGCCTCTACGAATGGATTCGTATCCCCTTCGGCCTTATGAACACACCCGCGGCGTTCCAACGGTTTATGGAGGAATGTTTGGAGGGGTTGAGAGATAAAATCTGCATACCTTATTTGGATGATATCCTGGTCTTCACTGAGTCTTTTGAGGGACAAGTGGAAGCAGTAAGGAGTGTGCTGCAACGGTTGCAATCCCATGGAGTCAAGTTGAAACCGAGGAAGTGCGAGCTGTTCAGGAGAGAGGTGCGCTATCTGGGCAGAATTGTCTCCGCGGAAGGCAGTCGTATTGATCCTGCAGATACAGCTGCTGTAACATCGCTTAAGGAGAAAAGACCGAGCACAGTGGGAGAACTGCGCAAGATTCTGGGCCTACTCAGTTATTATCGACAATACATCAAAGACTTCTCTCGGATAGCCTGCCCTCTCTACGACCTGCTAAAGGGTGACAAGAATGAGCCACAGAGAAAAGAAAAACGCACAGTCAGGAACAGCAAACGGAATTATGTAGTGCCATCAAGTAAACCGATTGAGTGGACAGAACACCATCAGGAGATACTTGAGAAGCTGATCGACTGCCTGGTTCAGCCTCCAGTTTTAGGGTTTCCCGACTTCTCTCAACCATTTATTCTGCATACAGATGCATCCAACCAAGGACTGGGAGCCGTTCTATATCAAGAGCAGGGTGGCAAGTTAAGAGTTATTGCCTACGGTTCCCGAACATTGACTGCAGCGGAGAAAAACTACCACCTACACAGTGGGAAGTTGGAGTTTTTAGCTTTAAAATGGGCTGTAACTGAGAAATTCAGAGACTATCTGTATTATGCACCAACCTTTACAGTATTCAGTGATAACAACCCGTTGACCTATGTTCTTGTCTCTCATGAGCTGAACGCCACTGGGTGTAGGTGGGTTTCAGAGCTCGCAGACTTCCACTTTACTATCCGCTACCGTCCAGGTAAAGAAAACATTGACGCAGACTCACTTTCCAGAATGCCGGCAGATCTGGACATTAAAGAATGTACTGAGGAGTTCTCATCTGACTGTGTGGGAGCTGTAATACAAGCAGTGGAGATCCAAAATAACTCAGGTTTGGCCCTTGCTGGAGCTTGTCAGAGTGTCCTACCATGTGTGGAGGAAAATGAGGGACTCTTTAAACCTTTGTCAAAGGAGGAAATTAGACAAGTACAAAAAGATGACAAGGACATTAGAGAAGTCGCTGAACACCTACAAACCGGATCTAGGCCTCCCCAGCATTGGCGTTCTGTGAATTCGCTATCCAAAGTTCTTTTGAGAGAATGGGATAAGTTGAAGTTGGACGAAAATGGCATTCTGTTCCGCCAGACATCTCAGAGGAGACAGCTGATCTTACCAACTCAGTTAAAACCAACGGTTCTAAGGGAACTACATGATGAGATGGGTCATCAGTGACTCGACCGCACCACAAGCCTCATCAGGGATCGTTTCTTCTGGCCCTACATGCAGAAAGACATAGAAAATTATGTCCTGAGAACTTGCTCCTGCATCAAACAAAAAAAGCCATGCCGTGAGACAAGAGCACCCCTTAAGAGTATCAAAACGACCCACCCATTTGAATTAGTGTCTGTCGACTTTCTCTAGACAAATGCAAAGGGGGCTACGAGTACATCTTGGTAATTGTTGACCACTTCACTCGATTTGCACAGGCCTATGCCACGACTTCAAAATCAGCAAAAATGGTGGCTGATCGATTATTCAATGATTTCGCCCTAAAGTTTGGGTTTCCATCCAGAATTCACCATGACCAAGGGGGGGAATTCGAAAATCAGCTGCTCACCCACCTCAAGAAGTACAGTGGTGTAGCTGGCTCAAGGACCACCCCCTACCACCCCCAAGGGAATGGGCAGGTGGAAAGATTCAACCGGACCTTACTCCAGATGCTGAAAACCCTAACTGACAGACAAAAATCAAATTGGAAGGATGCACTTAACAAATTAATCTTTGCTTACAACTGCACGAGATGTGACGTGACTGGGTTCTCACCTTTCCATCTGCTGTTTGGTTGCTCTCCAAGGCTGCCCATTGATGCTCTCTTCGGACTCAACTCCGATAATAACTCTCAGAGTTAAAGTGAGTATATGGAACGATGGACGAAAGGAATGCAAGAAGCTTGCGAGATAGCGAGAGAACAGGCAAACAAGTATGCTGACAGGAACAAAAGAAACTATGACCAAAAGGTGAGGTGCACAGACCTGTCCCTGGGAAGCAGGGTACTTGTGAAAAACCTGACTCCTAGAGGTGGGACTGGGAAACTGAGGAATTACTGGGAGGATGAAGTTCACGTTGTGACACGGCAGGTGGCAAATGACGCACCAATTTATGAAGTAAAACCTGAACAGAGTAAAGGTAGATCAAGAGTCCTACATCGAAACCTTCTTCTTCCATGTGACCATCTACCTCTTAACATCACACCTGTGAACAGCTTGGCACTTATGATTTATGGGGATTAAAAAAAGGTCTGGATTTTTACCATTATAGGGTGGTTGTGTACACACTGCCGACACACATTTATGTTTAAACACCTTATAAAAGTGAATTTTGCATAATAGGTCCCCTTAATGCAAGATACAGTAATAATTTAATTTTAAAAAAAAAATAACATTTTGTTTTAACACAATACATAAACACCAATTATTCCCTAAATGCATTTACTAAAACATTTTATTATAAGAAAAATGCCATGCGGAGACTTCCATGAACACTTTTGATGACACAAAATTCATTGAATCTGAGTTTTAAATGGATTCAATGAGATGGAAGGTTTGATTCACAGAAATTAATCTTAATAACTCTAACATTGTCTTTCTTGCTGTAATACTTGCAGAACAATGAAGCATCATGACAGAAAGTGATCTTAAGGAACTATATGGCCAAATAAAACCATCTCAATATTAACTTTTTTTTTTTTTGCTTCGTTTTATTTAAGCAAAATCATCATGAATATATAATGAATATTTCATATATCGCCCAGCCTCACACAAAACACAGTACTACAAAACAATAAGAGGCATTTCTAAAAGCCATCAGATGGTGTTTAAGGTGAAACCTACTTTAGCGTCCCTCCTTCGGCCTGATGAGCACTTACATCAAAGAGTCCCGTTGGAATCTGAATGTCTCATGCATGAGTGTAATAAAATAGGCTTTTCATTGGGAAACACATGAGAGGGTAAAAGGTGAAGCTTGGCCACCAACACTCAGAGTTTACTCAAGGCTGACCTTAAGGCCTGCTGCTTCAACAGGGGGCGGGACCGCAGTCTGAAAAGGTTTACATCACTATAAAATCACACATCAGCATTTCCAATCAGTCTCTGTGGAGACTGTAGGAGACTGGAAATAAGATAGAAGTTAGAAGTTCTTTGTTAAGGGAAGAAGGAGGCGGGAACTGGCGAACATTTAAAAGACTTTAATTAAATAAATAAACAAACTGAAAGTAACGCGGGCAGCCCCTCACGGACGACTGCCGCACACACATAATAAAACACAACGTAAAGCCCAGGCCTGGGCCTCTCTCGTCCTTCACTGGTGTCGCTCGTCCTTGTATGCCTCCGAGCTCCATCATGAGGACTCGAGACCGGTGTGCCTCGCAGGCGACGCTCATTCTCAATCACGCACCGGTCTCGCTCGCTCCTCCCACGTCTCTCGCTCGTCCACCTCGCCACAAAAACCTTCAAAGATTGTGGCAAACATGCTATCTTACCCCAAACTGCTATAAGAAGAAAAGATTTTCTGAAGATTTTCAGATGTCCACTTGAGTGGACAGTAGGTGTTTATGGTTTTAACTAAAGATAATAATACAGTAATAACACAAAGCATCACACTGCCTCCGCCGGTTCGCCTTCTTCCCATAGTGCATCCTGGTGCCATGTGTTCCCCAGGTAAGCCGCGCAGACGCACCCGGCCATCCACGTGATGTAAAAGAACACGTGATTCATCAGACCAGGCCACCTTCTTCCATTGCTCCGTGGTCCAGTTCTGATGCTCACGTGCCACTGTTGGTGCTTTGGGCGGTGGACAGGGGTCAGCATGGGCACCCTGACTGGTCAGCGGCTACGCCGCCCCATACGCAACAAACTGAGATGCTCTGTGTATTCTGACACCTTTCTATCAGAACCAGCATTAACTTCTTGAGCACTTTGAGCTCCAGTAGCTCGTCTGTTTGATCGGACCACACGGGCCAGCCTTCGCTCCCCACGTGCATCAATGAGCCTTTGCCGCCCATGACCCTGTGGCCGGTTCATCACTGTTCCTTCCTTGGAGCACTTTTGATAGATCCTGACCACTGCAGACCGGGAACACCCCACAAGAGCTGCAGTTTTGGAGATGCTCTGACCCAGTCGTCTAGCCATCACAATTTGCCCTTGTCAAACTCGCTCAAATCCTTACGTTTTCCTGCTTCTAACACATCAACTTTGAGGACAAAATGTTCACTTGCTGCCTAATATATCCCACCCACTAACAGGAGCCGTGATGAAGAGATCATCAGTGTTACTCACTTCACCTGTCAGTGCTCAACAATGCCATCATTTGCAAGAATATGCTTTTGAATAGCTGTCCACTGTAGTGACCTTTATGCATGAAAGGGTTAATGTCCCGACAACCTTTGTAGTCCCATTGAGCCACTTATTAGCAACCGCTTTTTTCAAGACAAATAAAGCTTTAAAAAATATGAGTGGGATAATACTAATGTTTTTTAAATCATAGAATAGAACATGAAAATATCATGTTCACCACAAACCTTATTTTAGGCATTTTAACCAAACAACAACAACAAAAAACACTATCTAAAAATCCAATTGACTTCTATATGATGGAACTGGAAATTTTAAAATGCCTACTGGTTTCCAGGTTTTGGCCTACAAAAATACACCATCCCTGCAGCACAGTATAGAGCTCCGGAGGTCACATGACCCATTCTGTTTACGACGCCATTTTGGCAGGCAGGAACAGCCAGCGCCAGCATGAGTTTCAAGGCAACGGAGTTCACTGTGCACTTTAATTAAAAAGACATAGACTTGTACATAGCAAAACGTAATAGATTAAACGTAACAGACTACTATAATGGTCTGTTACATAACAGACCTTTATATGGATAAAGGAACGGATAGCTTTCCTATCAGGACACCTGTTGCACCAGCCTTTTGACGTAAATGGGCACTGTTACAACTTATGCACTATCAAATATTTTTGTGTTGCACCATTAAACTTAGTTGAAACCTAAATCTACGTATAAACTAAATATTTACGGAAGCCTCCGATCAGGAGTAACATTAACAGACGGAATAGCAGGAGGACTGAACTGCATCAGTACGCTCTTGTTTTACATGGCAGACTTCAGGTGCGTCTCAATCAGCTCCCTGGTTCAGTAGTCAGGGCTCTGATCAGGGATCAGCTCCCTGGTTCAGTAGTCAGGGCTCTGATCAGGGATCAGCTCCCTGGTTCAGTAGTCCGGGCTCTGATCAGGGATCAGCTCCCTGTTTCAGTAGTCAGGGCTCTGATCAGGGATCAGCTCCCTGGTTCAGTAGTCAGGGCTCTGATCAGGAATCAGCTCCCTGGTTCAGTAGTCAGGACACTGATCAGGAATCAGCTCCCTGGTTCAGTAGTCAGGGCTCTGATCAGGGATCAGCTCCCTGATTCAGTAGTCAGGACACTGATCAGGAATCAGCTCCCTGGTTCAGTAGTCAGGGCTCTGATCAGGGATCAGCTCCCTGGTTCAGTAGTCAGGACACTGATCAGGAATCAGCTCCCTGGTTCAGTAGTCAGGGCTCTGATCAGGGATCAGCTCCCTGGTTCAGTAGTCAGGGCACTGATCAGGAATCAGCCCATTGACTTACGTCCTGATCAGTGCCCTGACTACTGAATCAGGGAGCTGATTGAGACGCACCCTTCAGTTCTTTACACGTATATGATAATGCTGACATACAGGCCTACATGCACTTACATTTTAAGAGAGAAAACATGTGAATAGATTAACATTATATGTTAGCAGTTAACAGGAACCTGTCCAAAACTGTTCCATAGGTCCGTGTTGTGCATGTCAAAGAAAATCAGTCATAATCAATAAATGTAATTTCTTATTTTTTTGTTTCAGTAATTTATTGATCCTTAATTTAGTTTCAAATAGCCTTTCTTGATGTTATTTATATATAAAAGCCTATACCTAATACCTGAAAATCCCAAAACTCGATTTCACTCAAATCTTTGGTCAGTTGTATTTATTTGTGCGATTCCTAATTTGTTTATTTGTTCTTTTTTTTCCAGAGAGTTTACTCATCTCGTCTTGCTTTAATAATGTTTTTTTTTACCTCATTGGAAATTAGTAATCAATAAGAATCTGAATCGATAAGCAGAATCCGAATTGTTAAAAATCAAACAATACCCAACCCTAATTGAAATCAAGGAAACTCTTCATAGGCCTCATCCCAGATGCCACTCTCAGACCCTGCAGTCCTCCTCTACTTTAGTGACGTAAAGCCACACGGACTGTTCGGTAGTTGTCCTCAATGGAATTGAGGGCACATAGTTGCCACAAATAGGTGCTCTTGAGTAGCCTGAATCATGAATGTTAAAAAATATTACTTTTATGTAATGATTATGTTCAATGATCCTGCCAGAAGAATTGCGTGATAACTTTATGATGTCTGTTCCGTCTGTATCATCTCAGTGAGCTTTTATGAGGGTTTACTGTGCGTTCACACCGCCGGCGGCGAGAACGGCGTGGCACGTCTTGGACAATTTGTGCATCAAGGAGAGTTGAAATCAGGTCAACTTTATGGTAATGAGCTATGATGCGGTTCGGTGGCAACCAATCAGAATGTAGAAGTGCTCCGCTTGAAAGGATTCCAGAGAATGCAGTCCTGTAAACTTTGGTTCCGACCACATTAGTTCCCAAAATGGAGGAGAGGTTGATCATTGCTGTGGCGGGTTTGATAAGAAGGCGGACAACACCATTTTATAGGCAACATTTTTGCTCTAGAACGCTTGTTTTTCAGCGGGAATGTAATTAATTTGCTCAAAACAACACCGATTTGACCAACTGCATTAATGCTGCACTTCAACCAGGATTATTGAACTGTGGGCTGGACACAATTTAATGTTAATGTTAATTAAAGACCACGGCTAGCAAACGTCTCCTATAAACTGCATGTTGAAATTAGACTAGCACTTAACCATGAACACAAAAGCCACACCACACAAATGGCTTTTAATTGGTTTAAAAAGTTCTTTCCATCAGTCTGTCGATCTGCTGAATGATTTCATGAGGTTACATACGGTTATTCCCTACTTGTGGTCCGTCAGCACAAATGCCGATCAACATGATTGTTTGCTTTGGCCTCTTTAAAATGTTTCATTTAAATACTCTCCTCTCATAAATACTGCATCTGAAAGGAAAACTCCTACAAATGCATATGCAATAAGTTCAGCAGCAAACATAACCCTGCCCATGCCTTTTCAGCGCCTGCGTGTCTTAGTAAATCCTGGCAGTAAGAGGGTTTGCGCTGATGCAAGCTTTTAGTAAATCTGGCCCTATGCTTCTAACTACAGTTTAAGAGCTGTACTGTAGTTCCACATGCTCATCGGGACTATATGATTTTGGGAAAATGCCAAATCTCTGCAATGATGGAACTTGCAACCATAGTTGGCTAACAATGCTTTTGGGAGATAGTGGATCTCCCATCAGAGATAACCCAGTAACAAGCTATTGTACGCCTAAAGACCTTTTTTTTTTTTTTTTTTTCTGTTCAGTCCACAAGATTTTCTTTAAGTTCCCCATTAGGATAAGGCTCAACATCTGTTGCTTCACTGAAATAAGAAAAGTAGCAGTGTAATTTTGGCTCTGGGATCTTGTTGGGCATTGTTGATGGGAGGAAGGGATGCTCTAATGGGAGACAATCCAGAGGCACATTTAGGCAAGCCCTCATAAAGTTGTGACCCTCCCACTGGTTTTACTGGGTTACCAGGGGGCTGGAGAGGGCCGTCCCAGCTGAATGACAGTTATCCAGAATAGGTCATAAAGCAGCAGAGGTTTGCAGCATTGGCGAGCCGACGGGGAGAATGAGCACAATGAGATGAAGCCTGATGCACCCTCTCAGGGTACAAGCCTGGGCGCTTTTCAGCCTCATTGTCTGGTGTGTGAGAGCCTGGTGCTGGTGGGCAGAAGGAGCAGCAACGCCTCATCAAGCTGCTGTGATTTCTCTTCTGAAGTGCCTGTGACAATGGCTGCTTAGGAGAGACTTAGAGGGAGACAATGCCAGACCACCAAGCATTTTACTGGGATAAGGTTCGGGACAGCCAAAAAGTGCCTCCTTTTTCCAAGCCCGCATGGCCTCATTTTAGATGAAAATCCTTTGGATGAGATCAATGTGTTTTCTCGTTCTCGAACTGGCCGCCAGCACATCTGTATTTTCTACATCATACCTCCCACCTTGCGGCCCAATGGCTAATGTGTAATTAATGAAACAACCGCCCTCATGTCGACTCGCACAATGGTGAGCGGGCGCTCCTCGGGACATGTTTTGGTGAATGAAAAGGCCAGCCCCTCTCTCCTTACATGTAACCCACCCTGGGCACAAAGCACCCTCCCCTGTATCCAGCTTAGCCGCAAAGCTTACATATTAATCTCTTCTCGCGGCTCCCCGTCTCGACGAAACCCTCATGCAAGCCTTCATTTTCTGGTCATGTGCACCCATTAGAAGGGGGCGAACCAGACACAGAGTGACACACAAAGCAGAATGGAGGCTACCAGGCTGAAACTGAGCTTGAAAAGAGACAAACAATTGCCGGCGCTGAAAGGGACAGTTAAAGTGAGACGGCGAGAGGCTGTGGAGTCCCGCGCCGGACTTTACGGCCAGCCAGCCTTACGGAGTCAGCCTCTGTCGCTGGTTGAGGGCTGGATGTGTTCTGAAAAGCTGGACTTGTTGGCCATCTGGCACATTTTAGCCTCTCGAGTGATGTTAAGGCCCGATATAGGTGAAATCAAAGAACGAATGTGGACAAAAGTGTTTTGGTGTTTGTTTCAGTGGTTCAAAACCGCTCGCCAGTACAAGCTTTCCTGAAATACTTGTGGTTAAACACCTTCGAATTGCCCTTGGTCTGTGGCGAAAACATAACCGGTGTGTGTGTGCTCTGGGCCTCCAACAACTCATTTCCGGTTTATTCCATCCCATACGGAAATTTAATAAATGACATACTGGCCTATATCAAGAGTGATATGTATACCTAAATATGTTACCTATAAGTAGGGTTGCAAAGGGACTGAACATTTCCAGTATATTTCCAGAAACTTTTCAAAAGCTTCCGGAAAGTTTCCCAAAATTCTGGAAAGTTTCTGGAAACTTTGCAGCCCTACCTATAAGGCAATATATTATTATCACATACATGCATCCTCTATGAAGAAATGAGTTTATAATATAAAGTGTAACATACCCATAGTATAATTTGTATATGCACTGTACATACATTAATAATATCTATCTATAACAAAATATATATTTAATTTAAGTTTATGAAAGCAACATGTATACCAAAAATCTATACATTCTAAAAAATGCTTTTTTTTTTACCCAAATGCTGGGGTCAGTTATTTTTTTATATTTTTACCCAGTGCTGGGTAGTTTGTCCTGTAACTCAGCTGCTGGGTCATCACACTGAGGGGAAATTCCTGAATGAAATTAAAGTTTGTATTATACTGTATTCATGTCAAGTTATTGATATACTGAACAAAGAGGAAAATGTGTGTCGTCTTTGACCTTTTTTTGTTTACATGTATGTCACAGCTAACATCTGCTGGGAACGCTAGCCAAACTAGCCTAAATGTTTTTGAGTATTTTACGACTTGCCATTGAATACAAATTTGGTATATGAACTGTTCCTGTCCTATATATAAAACAGAGATTTCAGAGTGCATTTTTATTATTTAAAATGAAATGAAAAACCTTCAATATCAAATTGACTGACTCCATCGCTTTCAAAAAAACAACCCAGCAAATGGGTTAATGTATAAAACCCAACACTGGGTAAAACAACCCAGCATGTGTCCAATATTTTCCCAGCGCTAGGTTGCCAAATAACCCAGAGTGTATGCTATGCATACGTGTATTTCTTAATTATTAACATGTCTGTCCTTTATATTCACATACATAATATTGACATATATTACACTCTAAAAAACCCTGGGTTAAAATCAATCCAAGTTGGGTTGAAAATGGACTAACCCAGTGGTTGGGTTGTTTTAACCCAGCAATTGGGTTGTTTTAAGCAAACATTTAACCCAACCGCTGGGTTAAAACAACCCAATTGCTGGGTTAGTCCATTTTCAACCCAACTTTGGGTTGTTTTTAACCCAGCATTTTTTAGAGTGTACACGTATATTGTCTTATGTATAGATGTCTCTACATATTTAAGCTATGATGGAAGAAAATATTTTAATATTGCACACACCTTTTAGTATAATAACGTTGGACTAATGTTATACACATGGGCTACAGCATTAACTGAATAAGCATAATGTTTTGGAGCAAAGCGTGTTGTAATGAGTTATAATATTTTACGGATCCTTTACCAGTGTGGCCAATCGCTCAAAGACTTTTCTGAGACTGACAGTTTTGAAAAGTAAACTATACTTCACACTGCTCAATCTAAAGGGAAACATAAAGGTGTCATTTTTCACACTGAAATGTTAATTTGTCTAATTTTGCCTAATGAATGCAAATGTCGTCTTTGAGGAAAATAACCCTGAAAATATTAATTAGAAAGCTCACATTCATTGTACTGCTTCTTACACGCTCTTTAATTAGGGAGCTTTTATCGTTTGATCGCAATGATAATTAGATTTTTCCAATTTCAAGGTTTGTTTACTTGTAGGATAACAGAATATAGAATCAAGGGATTTCAAAGATTCATTGATATCTTTCTCTCAGAAACCCTATGGCATCGTAAAACAAAACAAGAACAAACTTTTCCCAGATCTGAAAAAATGTGCAGACACAAAAAGTATATTCAACTGAAAATGTTCTCTTTAATCTGATTTAATTTGTCTAATTTGGTTGCTAAGAGAAACAGAAAGAAACAGAGCTCATATTAAAGTTGACAAATGAGCAGGAAATCATAGATAGAGAGTGAAAATTACATGCATATTATGGTTAAAAAAAAAAAACGTCTTGTTAATGAAACTATACATGTGTACAGTCATTTGCAGAGGATCTTTTATGGGATAGCCAGGCTGTTAACACTGAGCATTCTGGCATGGGCGAGCAGTAAATCGTGTCTGACAGAGGCCGATGTAATCCGGGCGTCCACCGCGTCACCTATTGTCTGAGAGCACTGGGCCCTTGCAGGGGCTGGACGTCCCTTACTCAACCGTGCCGTTCTGTCAGCGTGCCAATTGTGCCGTCAGTACGGCCGGCTTCTGTGATACTTCTTATTAAACTGATGAGTAAACTCAACATGACTGCACAAATTCTCACACTGAATTTGGGAAGTAATATTGTCTAAATTCCAAATTGGAATTTTTGGACACTTTCTGGTTGTCAGTGTTAGTCATGATTCTCTGCACCTGTGGTTCCTCCGCTAGGACTCTTTTTTAAAGGGAACTGACTTTATACCTCTACAAAAAATCACCTACTTCCCTGATGGGTGGTCAAAATGCCTAAAACCTCTAGCATCAGTTGTTTGCAGATGCCACTAGGTCTGATATTTTGTTGTCTAATGCAATGGAATGGAGTGGCTTAAGTGAGCAAATCGTTTTTAGAGCCACTGTAGAATTTGAAACGGCTGCAAAAGTTGTGCTTTTAAATGCTTTTGACGTGCCTCATACTGTGCACTTATACCGTCGCTGTCTTAGTTATTGTTTTTGCAACCCTTGTGAACCTTAAACTTAAAAGAAAAATGATCCCTGGTTTCACAGACAAGGCTTAAGCCTACCCTAGTGAGAGATAGAGAAAAAACTATACCAAAATGTATTTAAAATACATTTATTTCATACTAAGTATATACTACAAATCCATGAACATATTTACTGACATATCACTTGAGTCATACTTTATTGCACAATGCACATTTCTTAATATTAAGCCTAAAATGTGTTTTAATATCACTATTAGTAAGGATAGTATGGTGTATAATATCAGTGTTTAAATGTTATTTAAGTTATTTAAAGTGCACCTGAAGTGCACTTTAGCACAATCAAATATACTTGTATATTTAAAGTATTATATGAAGTACAAAATTACAATTTTGCAGACTTTAAGTATACCAATTTAGTATACTAAAAGTCAAATTTCAGGGTATTTATATTAAGTACATAAATATGTAAATGTATTTTGTAGTATACTTCGCATAAAATAAATGTATTTCAAATACATTTTAGCATATTTATTTTTCACTAGGATCGACTAAAATGCATGTTTGAGCTGTTTTAACTGAAAATAACTTGCACTGTCGTATCTTAAATTAAGTCAGTGCCAGTAATGCTTTTTAAGGCACGTTTATAAAAGTTACGTAAATGTCCGAATTGAACTAAGGCTTAATCTGAGCCCTGTCTGTGAAACCAGGCCTAAGTGTAGAAACCCTTTTACCTCAGAAAGCACTAGTGAATTGCACAATTAATTTCAAAGAAATGGCAAGTAACACATTACATTAAACATGTGAAATGTACACTCTTAAAAATAAAGTTTTTTTTTTTTTGTTTTTGTTTTTTTGCAGGTACGCCATAGAAAAGCCATTCCCCAAAGAACACTTCAGTCAACAGTTCTTAAAAGAACCAATTTATCATAGTTTGAAGAACATTTAAAAAACCCCAAAGAACCTTTGAAAATGTTAAAGGTTCTTCATTAAAACTTGATTTGAAAAATCATCTTTGGTTTATTAACTGTCACCGTCCCACCATTTAAGTTTGGATAGTGCATTTTCACGTCTATGCAAAAAAAGGGGGTGACAGTTAAAGGCACAATATGTAATTTTTTGTCGCTTATTCAAAGCAAAGGCGTGTCTTGATGACGTCTTGATTTGGCGGAGCTTTTATTCTGCCACACACGAGCGCTGTTTTGTCATATTACACACATTTGAGTGTGTTGAAAGTTGTGATAATGCTACTCTGTGCGCTACTATGAGACACTTGTTCACACTGCAGAGATTGATATTAGGCATGGTAAAACATGGTACTCTGTGCGGTAAATCAAGAACACCAGATTTAATCAATAAGACTAACTGTGTTGAGCTGAAGAACAATGATGAGTTTCTGTCCATCAATGATCCAAACAGTTGCTCACCTGTCTCATAAAACACATCAGATATTAAAGCGGCTTTGGTGTTTCCATGGTTTCTACAAAATAAAACCGGAGGGTAACGTGGGTATGCTGTCAGTGATAGGCGACACACGGGCCGTGTCCTGGTTAAAATTGCTTATTTCTCTGGATTTAAACATTCTTAGAAACATTTGGGATAAAGTAAGTACACAAGTCAACACAATATATAATATTGTTGTAGTGGATTTTAGATATTTAAAAAATCTTACATATTGTGCCTTTAAATTTATTTTGATTATCCACTTTAGGCATTCTACTATAAGTAACTTGTCAACTACATGTCAACTAACTCTCATTAGAGTATTAGTAGACTGTTAGGGTTAACATGAATAAGTTGACATGTAGTTGCAAAGTTACTTATAGGAGCATCACAATAAAATTTCAGCAAATATTACTAGACAGTCTATTAATACACTCTAAAAAATGCTGGTTTAAATGGATGGGTAGCGAATGGGATGTTTTAACCTAGCGGTTGGGTTGTTTTAACCTAGCAGGTTTGGTTGTTTTAACCCAGTGAATGGGTTGTTTTAACCCAGCGAATGGGATGTTTTAACCCAGTGAATGGGTTGTTTTAACCCAGCGGTTGGGATGTTTTAACCCAGTGAATGGGTTGTTTTAACCCAGTGAATGGGTTGTTTTAACCCAGCGAATGGGATGTTTTAACCCAGTGGATGGGTTGTTTTAACCCAGCGGTTGGGATGTTTTAACCCAATGAATGGGTTGTCTTAACCCGGCGGTTGGGATGTTTTAACCCAGCAGTTTAATTAAATGTTTACCCAACCTGCTGGGTAGTTTTATTTAACTCAACTATTGTTTAAAAATGGCTGCATTGCTTGCTCAAAATGAACCCAAAGTATGTTGGATATTAACATTTATTAATATGTTTATTAAATCAACATTATTAATACGTTTCATAAATAGCCTAATAATTCAACAATAAACATTTATTAAATTGCTCATTAATAAATGTTCACCTTTTGATTATTATTGTTGCCTCTAGTAATTACGTGTCTGATTTTTAATTTCCAACCTATTTTGGGTTCATTTTAAGCCAGCCGTACAGTAATTTTTAAACAATAGTTGGGTTAAATAAAACCACCCAGCTTGATGGGCAAACATTTAACAACCGCTGGGTTAAAACAGCCCAATCGCTGGGTTTGTCCATTTTCAACCCAGCTTGGGTTGTTTTTTAACCCAGCATTTTTTAGGGTGTACTCTAATGAGAGTTAGTTGACAAGCTGCTTCTAGTCAGCATAACGTCTAAAGTGGACCATCAAAATCAAGTGTTACCTCAGTTTTTACAGTATTTACAGCTATGTGATTTTTTTTCTAGGATCAGGGGCCAAGTGGGGAATAACACGAGTGAATCGGCTCTAGCTTCTGTACCGCCGTCCAGGTTCTGGGATCGTCAACAGGAGGGTTGGAGTGTGTGTATGAAGGGGGTCCTGCTGTTCGGGTTTCCTCCTCCGAGCAGCAGTGAGTAAATGAGACCCCCCGTCACTCTACATCCCTGTAACGGCCACACCATCCCTCTCTCCCCCCGTCTCCACGCCTCCCAACTCTTCCCTCTCCCCTCTGCTCACATACTGAGACATTTTTCCACATTGGCCGGATTAGGAACACTTTCACTTAGATCTATGTGGTCGCCCCCACAGACAAAGAAACACTTGGAGACAGGATTAGTAGGATTAAAAAGGATTCACATATGTCCAGTTCAAGCAATTGGTATTCAAAGCTTTACACTTTCAAATGCCACCAAGAGAGAGTAAAGCAGTCCCGAGCTTTTCTTTGCATTGCAGCACCTTTATGAGAAACGATTCCCTTTCAACTTCCTCTATGGTGCAGTGAATTCATGTCTTCACTCTTTTTATGCTGGGACTTTATTGCGAGGGAACACTGTTTTTATCCCACACAACGTTGGGGACATTTCATTTCTGTGATGTTACCCTGTAATTTAGACTCTTATTTGACTTTGTACACAGAAATGTTGATTGTTTTCATAATTATGAGACAAATTCACAATCTCACTTAGTTTCATATAATCCAGACGATAATGAAGACACACTGTAACAGTTTAGCAGACACAATGGATCCCACTCCTCTCATAATGTATCATCTGCCAATGAAAAATTATTTATATATCATAAAGATACACATTTATCTTACCAGTATATACATTATATTTGCTCTGTTTGTAATGAATAACCAGATATGCATGCCATATTCAATCAAAAGATAATGAAGCATATTTCAGTGAGCGAGCATCAGTATAAGCACTATATATGTGTGTGTGTGTGTGTGTGTGTGTGTGTGTGTGTGTGTGTGTGTGTGTGTGTGTGTGTGTTAATATTAATCATAATAATCCTGCTGAATTCTCTGTCATCAGCATTTTATATTAATATTGACTAATTATTCATATCTGAACATATTGTCTGCTTTTTAGCTTCATAATAAAGTCACATAATTTCATTATATATAATTGGCTAAAGGTAGGTGTAACATTTACAACACACATAACTCTGTTTTCATTCAGTTCAGGTGATTATAATTAACATTATAACGTTTTTATTATTATCTTGATAGAATAGTAACAAATGTTTTTTTGTTTCTCTAATGTGAAGAAATGTAATTGCACAGACATGCCAAATCAATGCAACTGTAGCTTTTTTACACCATAACATGTTAAGAAATTATGAACTAATTATGAAATTAACAAAATGCATACTCATTTTTTTCTTCTAAAAAGACTGGATTCAGGGGATTCAATTTCAAACCTAATGGAAAATGTAAAACTAAATTTATACACATTTGTTTGCATAGCTACATACACACACACACACACACACACACACACACATTTTCAAAATCAATTTTATTGATTAGTAATTTTATTCTAAGTTGTCAAAAACTAAGTTTGGCACCATGCACTTTGATTCTTCTTCAAATTGAAAGCAGTTCAAATGAAGGTTTACATTTTAGGGCGGCTGACATTTTTAGACAGTATGTGGGCCTTAAAAAAAGGGCCCGCAAAGACAAAGTGTAATGTTTATATGTACACAAAAGTAATTATAACAAGCACACTAGTATGCACATTATTAACAGATCAGCCGTTCACACACACACATGCTTGTTAATATTATTTTAGATGAACGAAAGTAATAAAATATATTCCTTTTCTAAGATGCATACCAATAAACATACAGTATGTGATGAAATGAATGATGCAAGGTGCGTTGTGACTGACCCGGCATCGTTTCTAAAGTGTGGAGAAGTATTTGCAAAGTTTCGGAGGCTCCTGGGCTGAAGTGTTCCCCCATGGTGTCGTTACAATGAATATGAATAGATGCTCCTTTGGTCAATGGGACAGTCAAAGCACACCGCTCCAGATAATGGGGACGTCATCCTAACGAGAGCGTTATGAATAGAGGGGCTCCTTTTGTTTGGCCCCTCTCGAGCAGCGCTATAAATACTGAGTCCTGTGATGCGTCGCCACAGAGCAAGAGGGGCATCAGCGAGCGAACCCGAACCAGGCGACACGGCCTCGGTCTACAGAGAGAGAGAGAGAGAGAGAGAGAGAGAGAGAGAGAGTGGATCCAGTGGGATAAATCAGGTGATCAAGCAGGAGTGACTTGAGATAAAAACAAGACAAGAGAAAGACAACCTCCTACACAAGCGCAGACATAAAATGAATTCGGACTCCAGCTCCAGCAGAGCGTCCTCTCCAGACATGGATGGGATGTATCACCACCACCACCACCACCATCCACAGGACGGACGCCTGAACTCCGTGTCCTCCACGCAGAACGAGCTGCTCCAGAAGATGGCGAGCGAGCACATGTCCAAATCTCCCTCCGGCAGCAAGTACAAGCTCAAGAAGCAGGTGACCGAGCAGGAGATCCAGCAGCTGCGCCTGAAGATCAACGGCAGGGAGCGCAAGCGCATGCACGACCTGAACCTGGCGATGGACGGGCTGCGAGAGGTCATGCCGTACGCGCACGGGCCGTCCGTGAGGAAGCTCTCCAAGATCGCCACTCTCCTGCTGGCCAGAAACTACATCCTGATGCTGACCAGCTCCCTGGACGAGATGAAGCGGCTGGTGGGCGAGATTTACGGCGGCCACCACTCTGCGTTTCACTGCGGGACGGTGAGCCACGGCGCAGCGCACTCGGCGAGCGCGGCGCACCAGGTGCATCACCCGCTGCTCGGGAGCGCACTGTCCTCGTCCACCTCCTCGACGCTTTCGACCACTTTACCGGGACTTACTTCCATCAGGGCGCCGCACTCTCTGATGAAGAGCACCCCTGCACCCCCGCTGCAGCTCGGGGGGACCTTTCAGCACTGGGCGGGCCTGCCGTGCCCCTGCACGATCTGCCAGGTGCCGCCACCTCCCCACCTCCCCATCACCTCCACAGGACTCACGAGGCTTTCCACAGAAAACAAGGACGTGATGAAGTGAAGTGTGCATTTGTGAATGGACTGGACTTTGCATGCTCTGTTTGTTTGTCTGTCTGTTTGTTTTAGCCCTTACAAATTCACTACTTCGTCCTTGTAACAAGGATCTCATCGATTGCTTTGTAAGGTAACTACTTCACAGTTATGGAGTATGTGCTGCGTAACGCACTGTAAATAATGTCACTGTAAATGAGAGGAAATTGTTCTATTCGAAACAGAATCTTATGTGTTTGAAGTTGCCCTGGAAACGCGAGCACTCCCCTTACACGAATCTACTTTGGTAACCATGTTGACCGCCAAAAACACGCATGAACGTGGGATCTCCTTTGGCGCAAAATGTGGGTATCATGCTGAACTTGCGTAAGGCTACCTGTTGATCATGTGATCGCGTGCATGTATCTTTCTGCAAAGGGCATGAAAAGACCCACATGTTCCTTGTAACAAGGATTGTGAACTGGCGTTTCAGATGAAAACTGTACGGCTGTGGATTTAGTTCGCACTAGAGTGTTATTATAATATCTCTTTCGATTGTTTTATTGAGTGATAGCTGAACTTCAGTCGTGTTATTCCTGTGTCGTGTCTTTATTTGAGATTCTTCCGCATGGCATCGATCTATGAGCATGATCTTTTCTTTTCTTTTTTCCTGGGAAAATTTTGTTATTCCAGAGAGATTGCCGTGGTCTTTATTTTTGTACATTCTTGTTGACAAATGAGATATTTATTATTGCCCAGTGTTCCTGGACGAAATTTCAATAAAACGTTGCTGTATAAAAACGACAGAAAGATCTCGTTTGTTTTTTTATATATTGTGTAGCATATTAAATGTGTGCCTTCTATAGTTATTATTACAACTGCATTTGAAAAGAAAAATCCTCAGTCTGCCCCCAAAAAATTATTACTGGATTTATGTTTGCAATATAAAAGGTGCATTTAGCCTACAATCAAATATTTGACAAAAACATAATTCGTCAGACAGAAATCATTGCCTTGGCCTCTCAACATAAATATAAATGCATTCATGAATAAACAGAAATACAAATAAAACCGATGGAATGTCCTTAAACGTTTAATCTGGGCATGCTATAAGCGTTAGCGAGCCTGAATGAATGCAAAATATGAAAACAATAAATGAAAATATGAAGTCAAAAATACGGTTTCAATGATAGCAACAAAAGAAAAATAGACATACTTTTACACACATATATGATTCTGATTGTGACAGCAAAATGATTTGCTTGAGAAAAACTAATGATTAAAAAACGAGTATACTAAAATAGCATAGAATGTTCTATATCAATATCAACAATATGAACATTCTATTTCAATATGAACATTCTATATCAATATGAACATTCTATATCAATATGAACATTCTATTTCAATATGAACATTCTATATCAATATGAACAATATGAACATTCTATTTCAATATGAACAATATGAACATTCTATATCAATATGAACATTCTATATCAATATGAACATTCTATTTCAATATGAACATTCTATTTCAATATTAACAATATGAACATTCTATATCTATATGAACATTCTATTTCAATATGAACATTCTATATCAATATGAACATTCTATATCAATATGAACAATATGAACATTCTATTTCAATATTAACAATATGAACATTCTATATCTATATGAACATTCTATATCAATATGAACATTCTATTTCAATATGAACATTCTATTTCAATATGAACATTCTATATCAATATGAACATTCTATATCAATATGAACATTCTATATCAATATGAACATTCTATTTCAATATGAACATTCTATTTCAATATGAACATTCTATATCAATATGAACATTCTATATCAATATGAACATTCTATATCAATATGAACATTCTATATCAATATGAACATTCTATTTCAATATGAACATTCTATTTCAATATGAACATTCTATTTCAATATGAACATTCTATATCAAACATTCTATATCAATATGAACATTCTATATCAATATGAACATTCTATTTCAATATGAACATTCTATTTCAATATGAACATTCTATATCAATATATGAACAATATGAACATTCTATATCAATATGAACAATATGAACATTCTATATCAATATGAACAATATGAACATTCTATATCAATATATAAACATTCTATCCCACACAAACATATCGTAATGCTTATAATAAGAACAACAACAGTTTTAAATAAAATATCATTATTAATTAATAATAATAATAATGTACTTTTATTGTAAGGGACACCGTGCTTTATTTGGTTAATCTATTCTGTGATTTTTTTTTTTTTTTTTTTTTGCTGAAGGAAATATGTTATTTATTACGGATGGTATCCCTGAATATTTCCTTCAGTAGGCTATATCAGCGCGAGCAGTAAATCCTAAAACTGCACTGGACACATTTGAAACACAAAGGCGGTCCCTCGGGTCCTCCGTGCAGCAGCTGAATGTATGTTTGTAGAGATTACAAGTTAATTGTTCATATGGGAATGGGAGAAGAACACATCAGAGAGCGCGTGCGGATTACAGGACCCTAAATGATATTCAGGACTCTATTCTTGAGGGATGTAAATGAGGCGAAGGATTAAAAAGCTCTTTGTAACTAACTCGTTGAGGGGCTCAAGTCCCTTTTTTTAGACAAGTAACAAGAAGAGCCTGGGCGAGCTAGTTTTACACTTTGTTTTTAGGGAGCACAAACAGTGTGTGAACACCGGCCAGGACTCGAGCCAGATGGACGGGGAAACGCCGCGGTCGCGTAATTGGGTTCGTTCTACTGTGCGAAGCATTTCATTTGTGATTCTCCGAATCAGAGAATTATTATTTGTCAGTTAATAAACTGGGTCCTGTACCCAGTGTGTTACAATAAGCTCCTGAAGGAAATAGCAGTGCTTGAAAGACAGAAGTTCAAAGAGTTCAAGTTTGGGTTTTAGGTTAGATTTGGTTCTATGTACTTTTTTTTTTTTTTTTTTTTTTTTTTTTTTTTTCATCCTAATCACTAGATCTATAAGGATCACTAGATCTATATAGATCTATAAGGTAAAAAAAAAAAAAAAAAAGACTAATCACAATTCAGTAGCCTATAGAAAGAAGGCCAGTTCATCATGCGTTTCCATTTTGAGCTCCAGGTGAAGTATAAACAAGTCAGAGAATTTTTCAAGTTGCCCAAAAATATCACCTTTCTGGAACATGGTTTTGATGGAGATCCACAAGATTTTTAGGACATGAAACGCCAAGAAATTTCAACATGTTATTTCTGAAACATCACGCACTCTGTGTGGAGAAGAGATTTATATCTTGTTAATACATTAAGTGTAGTGTGTAAGAAGAGCATTGCAAGGCATAATCAGCATATCCTGGTCAATTGTTAAATAAATGATAAAAATAAGGCTGCAAGTGTAAGTGTAACATTAAAAAAAATATATAACATGATGTTTTTTCTTTATATTATTTTGTATTTTTTTACTTGCATAATTTGAGCAGCTCACTTAATTTGGATTTGTAGCAAAGATATATTATATATGCACTTTGTAGGCTTTGTAGACGTGCATTTCAGTTTAAGTTACATTTACTTCAAATATATACTGCTTGATTTGGCTGCTGCAATCAACCCCTTTCACCCGATGACGACATCATTTTCCCATATTGCAGCATAAATCTAGCCATCTCATATTTTAGGGTATAATTCAGCATTCCTTGCCTTTGATGCATCTGCTCACATCTTGTCTTTATTTAATTCCTTGATTGAAAAGTCATGGATTTCTTTTTTATTTTTGCTGCTGAAATGGAAGCATTCACTCAAAACGAGGATGTCTGCTGCTTGTTCAATATTGTATTTAAATGAATATTTTGTCACAATTTTATTGTGTACAATCTACTTACTGTGGGAAGCGGGTTTCTAGTTCCCAGAATGCTTTGCCTGGGATGCAATTGGAAGAGAACATTTATTTATCTTCATGTGAATTTAGGCAAGATAAATGAAGTAGAAGGCTTGCTGCTGAAAAGTTTTGGGGGGTTACGACAGGCTGACGACAGGCATAGCAGTGCATCATATCAAGCTTAACTCAATGAACAACTGTTTATAGCAGTATTGTGCTCAGTCTACTGCATACTGCTTATTACATATAATGAAACAGGACTAATGCATGCCATGTGAAAGTGTTTTCACTCAAGTTAATGTTACGTCTAGTTTTATCGCTCACTCGGTTGAATTGTGTTTCTGCGCCACAAAATATTTGAGTTGTGTTTACGAGGAAAATGTAGTTGAAATGACTTAAGGGTGCATGCGGAAGACATATCTTGAACACTGGAGGGGGGACCAAAGTTTTGTTGTTGTTGATGGTTTAAAAAATAAATAAATAAATAAACAATTAAAGGATTAAAAGGGATTTAAGGGAATAAAGAAATAAAAATGATAAAAGAAGTTCCTGGTCCAATTATAGCCTATATATTTGAGAAGTAATCCATTTAAACTCTTTGCAAATTATATTTTATTTAAAAATTTGCATACATTCACTCACTGAAAAAAAAATCAATGCTTGATTAAAATGAGCTAAAGCAACACAACTGCTATACATTTTGTTCTAACATAATCTGATTGTGTTCAATGCACTTAAACATAAGTCAAATTGAAGTTTATTCAATTAATCTAATCCGTTTGTGTTGAGATTACATGAATGATTTGTGTTGCATTAACTGAAACTGGGCGGGCTTGTTAGTTCCCAGCATGCTTTGCATATGGCTAAATCAGAGAGTAAATGTTGTTATTTTATATGTAAAAGTGTTATTTTATGTATTTTTGAGCAAGATGAGAAAGGGGGAGACTTGATTGTGTTTAATAGTGTTTAATATTCATTTATGTTGGAATTATTAGAACAATTTAAATTACGTGGAGCATTTGCTTAGGCTGTGGACTAATGCAACTAAAGTCATAATGCTTAGCATTTAAGATGCTACTGTGTGCTATTACTAGCTAAAAGTTTGTCAACTAGCCAGTGCAGTATTATAATTAAGTTGTGTAACATTAAAATATATGAAATTGAAGTGGATGAATGGATATATAAAATGTCTGAATCATGTCAGGAGCCATATAAATTTCACTTTGAGACTATTTAATTGAGTCACTTAAAATGTATTAATTCAATGATGTTAAAGTTACACAAACAAATTATGTTTGTTTAACTTAATTGATTCATGTGGTATACAATTAAATCATGTAAACCCAACACACTTTTTTTCAGTGCTCTTTTGTATGTCTAATATGTAAAAAAAGAAAAAGGGCCGTAATTAGTACTAATTATGGAGTAGTTTGCATCACTGTTTTTTACTGTAGGCCGTTAAACATATCCATTGTAAAACAGTTACAATGGATATGTATATCTTATCACGCATGCACACTTGCGTCACGTTGGAATTCACACTCATCTTCAGTGAACATTAAGACCCGCCTTCTTTGATCTGATTGGCCATCATTTTGACATTGACGAGTGCTGTTAGACCGCTCAGGCAGACCAGCCTAAAAATTAAACTTTTTAAACGGTCTGTCAACAAACAACAGGGTGGTACTTAATGGAAAAACAGCATTAAGAAATATCCAACACGATCACATGAGAATGCGTATCAATAGTACGAGTGTGCAATGTGGTGGGATGTATACGCCAAAATGAGTTTTCGCATGCATATGATACACACTTTATGGCATCTATATGACACGCTCTTGGATAGGATGGGGGTGGGCGGGTGGAGATGTTTGTCAAGTCAAGTCACCTCTATTTATATAGCGCTTTTAACAAGTCCAATTGTTTCAAAGCAGCTTCACAGTGTTAACAGGAAAATAATGCAACAGAATTTGTACAGCCGTTCTGGTGAAACGGTGATGTTATCCAGCTAATTTCAAGTATCATATAGTGTCAATGCGGGCAGATCGGGAATATAGATGAGATTTAGGAGTCCCCAACTGAGCAAGCCAAAAGCCAGAGGCAACGGTGGCAAGGAACCAAAACTCCTTCAGGGTCAGAATGGAGAAAAAAACCTTGGGAGAAACCAGGCTCAGTCGGGGTGCCAGTTCTCCTCTGGCCGACGAACAAACAGTGTATGATTATAATTCTGGCAACACTGCAGGTCTTAATTCATATTAGATCAATAGATATTCATAAGATATAATATGTGCGTTCATTTGTGCACATAATATGCCATGTATACGGTGTATACATTCCACGACACTGCACACTTGCATTATTTATACGCATTTTGTGTGATCGGGCTCAAAATATCATATATTGCGGGGGACAGTTTGGCCATTTCCAATTATTGTGGGGGAGTTGTTGTCCCCCTCAATGCCAATGGTGGTTACGGTCCTGATTAAAGTCTGTTTGGTCAAACGCTTGGACTTGATTATTTATAATTCTACAGATATATATATATATATATATATATAGATAGTACTTTTTTATTCTATTTCTATTATAATTTCCTCCTTGTGTTTTTAACTGTGAATTTGCACTGTCCATGGAGCGGACCTGTTTCCATTTCACTGCCGGTTGTATATTCTGTATATAACTGTGCATGTGACAAATAAAACTCTTGAATCTTGAACTCTTGAACGCAAATTAGATGAGTTCAAAATACTTAGAAGTCTGACGCAAATAGTTGCCTCAATTTTTTTTGAGTAAAACCAAGGCGATATTTTTTACAGTCTAGGCCTACAATATAGAAGATTTGACTTCCTATTTTGACCTATTTCTAAAATACTAGAAGACATAGATTGAGTACTGTAATGCAAACAATCAGTGACTGTAGCTATATGTGAACAGAAACAGAATGTATAGGCTGGGCTGTTTTATTGTTTCCCCCTCTCTTTTTTTCCTGTATCCCCTATAAGTAATTTTCTTGAAAAATCATCAGTAAATGTAAACATTTTTCAAACTATGAAGGGCGGGCACGACGATACATTTTATGTTGAATTCCGATTCGTATAAGCGATACTAGTTACACATTTGGTGATTTAACCGAAGTTGACCAATCACTTTCTCGCATTAGGTCGTACAGTTTACCTCTTGTAACTTGTGCAAGGGCTCAGTATTCAGAAACCATTTACATCCTGAAATTATTAAACAAGATTTAAATGAGGTGGTTCGAAACGCATTTTACATTTTCTAAAAATGTTAGTGATGCCAGGGTTGCCAGGGTGTTTTTGGTGGTGAAAATAGCCCATCCCAAATGATATTCTTGTCTCAAGATATGGCGATTCCTGGTCATTTTATCGTCCACCACATGACTTGAGGCATCAATAAAGTTGGCATAAAACAAGAGTTTCTTCTTCCCTATTGTGACGTTGATTAGATGGTTGTTGTTTGCTATTGGTTGATTTCATTTGATTGACAGGTTGTCCCGCCCACACGCTGGTAAACATGTCATGCAAGAGGGAGTGGAAGCTATTTTGATTAAAGATTATGAGGCATATGGAAAATAATGATGTGGACAGATAAAACATTTTAGAATAATATTTATTAATATGGTGACTTTAATGTCTGTGGCGTAAACAGTGGCAAAGGTTAATGCTTAGATGGCTTTACTATATTATGGTCTGTCTAATTCTTGCTTCTAGATTGTTTTGTGTTCCAAAAAGTGCCTAAGCTGCAGGCCAGCAAAATGGAAAGCAGCATGCGGTATACTATCGTGCGCTTCTGGAGTCAGAATCTGTCATTTGTCAAAGTCTATGTTTATGTGTTATGTCTTCCAAAAAAGCATCTGTGAGACCGCTGATGTAGCCAATGAGAGCTCTGCGCAAAGCAATTCTCACACACTCGCTCGAAAGGAAATTAAATGCCTCATGGTATTTTTCGCTCCATGCCTCTCCCTTTGTTTCCTTTAATTACAGTTTGGTGGTTAATAAACTCCTTTCCTGCTGGTGCTTCATTAACCATTCTGATAACATGTTTGTTTGCAGCTCCTTTTTACAAAGTTGAGAAGTTGTTACATTTTCTATGCTGCACGTTTCCAGGTTAGCAATGGTTGGTTTAACTAAACTCAGCTCAGCTGCACATTTTGATTGAAAGTCTCTCAAAATCAGAGGTTTGTATTAGGTGGCCTTAAGTACTATGTACTTAACCATGAGATACAATGCACTTATTATATACATGCATGTTGGTGCATTGTAATATTTAAAGCATGATCCTTAATTAATATTTGTAAACACTGTTAACTTTACCCTAACCATAACCAAAGCCTTACCCAAATAACTATAATCCTAACCATGACCCTACCCTTCTTCCTGAACCTAAGCATACCTCAAACTCATTTGCAGTAAATGTGGACATTTTCCAGAAAAACGTGTTACACAGTCACTAATGGTATAACATTACACAGTCACTAATAGTATAAGGTTACACAGTCACTAATACAATGTGTTACAGTCACATGGTATAACATGTTGCACAATCACTAATACAATGGGTTACATAGTCACTAATAGTATAACGTTAAACAGTCACTGTACAATGTGTTACACAGTCACTAATACAATGTGTTACAGTCACATGGTATAACATGTTGCACAATCACTAATAGTATAACATGTTACACAGTCACTAATACAATGAGTTACACAGTCACTTATAGTATAACATGTTACACAGTCACTAATAGTATAACGTTAAACAGTCACAAATGGTATAACATGTTACACAGTCACTAATACATGTGTTACACAGTCACTAATAGTATAACGTTACACAGTCACTAATACAATGTGTTACACAGTCACTAATACAATGTGTTACACAGTCACTAATAGTATAACATTAAACAGTCACTAATACATGTGTTGCACAGTCACTAATACATGTGTTACACAGTCACTAATACAATGTGTTACACAGTCACTAATACAATGTGTTACACAGTCACTAATACAATGTGTTACATAGTCACTAATACATGTGTTACACAGTGACTAATACAATGTGTTACACAGTCACTAATACATGTGTTACACAGTCACTAATACATGTGTTACACAGTGACTAATACAATGTGTTACACAGTCACTAATACATGTGTTACACAGTGACTAATACAATGTGTTACACAGTCACTAATACATGTGTTACACAGTGACTAATACAATGTGTTACACAGTCACTAATACATGTGTTATACAGTCGCTAATACATGTGTTACACAGTCGCTAATACATGTGTTACACAGTCACTAATACAATGTGTTACACAGTCACTAATACATGTGTTACACAGTCACTAATACAATGTGTTACACAGTCACTAATACATGTGTTACACAGTGACTAATACAATGTGTTACACAGTCACTACTACATGTGTTACACAGTCACTAATACATGTGTTACACAGTCACTAATACAATGTTACACAGTCACTAATACATGTGTTACACAGTCACTAATACATGTGTTACACAGTCGCTAATACATGTGTTACACAGTCACTAATACAATGTGTTACACAGTCACTAATACAATGTGTTACACAGTCACTAATAGTATAACATTAAACAGTCACTAATACAATGTGTTACACAGTCACTAATAGTATAACATTAAACAGTCACTAATACATGTGTTACACAGTCACTAATACAATGTGTTACACACCCTGCGTCCCAATCGTAGTATGTTGAAAAGAGTATTCCAAAGATACCCGGATGGTCAACTATTTCCGGTCAGAATTCGAAGTACAGATCGACTCACACTCTAACGGCTGATATTGTCCACAACCCATTGCGAGCTGGACGAGGATTCGATTAGAACTACAAACGCGGATAAAAAGTGTTAAAAAACTACAAACATGACGGATGTGTGAGTCCGATGGTTAAGTAGAGAGGTTTAGATGAAGGGGTTTGAGTGATTTAACCTGACTAAAAGATATTTATTCAGTGTTATCCACATTATATTTCACCTGCAGCAGCATTGTGAACTTTTGTAATGACACGTTTGGCCATTAACTTTTAAATGTATCATTATATTTAAACTATGAGGAGAGTCTCTGCATTAAAGACTCACAAATGGCAAATCGACATGCTACTACATTTCTCTCCGATACGGTAGGAAATTAAACTGAATGTGGAGGATCTGAACTGTGACGATGATTGACAGGGCAGTTTAAACGGTGACGGGATGCACGTAACTAAGCGACAGAGTCCATTATAGATTACATTTACATTTACATTAGGATTACATTTACATTTACGCATTTGGCAGACGCTTTTATCCAAAGCGACTTACATAGAACCCATGACCTTGGTGTTGCTAGCGCCATGCTCTTATTGTTTGAGCTACAGGAAAGCTGTAGAAAGAACGTCGGAACCTCAGATACGTCACACGATGACGAAGTAATATGTCCCAAAGCTTGCATACTCTTCTGCTACACACTCAAAAGTATGGACTTTTTCTTCACAAAAAGAGTACATACTTTTAGGTCGTAGTATAAGTAGGTGAATTGGGACGCAGCGCTAGTCACTATTAGTATAACAATACACAGTCACTAATAGTATAACGGGTTACACAGTCACTGATAGTATAACGTTTTACACAGTCACTAATACAATGTGTTACACAGTCACTAATACATGTGTTACACAGTCACTAATACAATGTGTTACACAGTCACTAATATAATGTGTTACACAGTCACTAATATAATATGTTACACAGTCACTAATAGTATAACATGTCATACGGTCACACCCACCAAAGATTTTAACTCAGACTTGACTTTTTGAAGAATCCCTGCACCCATTTGCTTAGTGGAGAAGGCAGCAGATTGCCAGCCATAAACTCGGAGGGGTCAAGCGGGGTTGGAAGAGACTCCCATGCTCCTGGGTAATTTCCCTGCGGCCGCTGTCAAAAAGACAGCTACGCTAAGTGGAAGCCTTTCTTTTCACACATGACAAATGGGTAGTCCTCGTCAGTGGACACACCTGTTACTGGAAACACTTGAGATTTTACACTTTCGAGAGTGGCCTTATTACCATCCGACCGCTCAAAGGTCTCGAACAATGGACGCGGACGCTAACAATGCTCCAGGCCCAGGGCTAAAGAGAGTCCCGTCAAAGCCAGGCTTGTGCCGGGCAACACCGGGGGCTGCAATTGAAAATAAATTTCAGTTGAATAAGGGCATGGGGCACATCGGAGGAACCCGCAAGCTTCGGCTAGAACAAAAGCAGTTGTGAGGATAAGTTATTGACTCTGCTGACAGGATGAATGCAGTTCATTATGCCTGCCAGTTACTCTAGTCCATGTCCTGGGCTGAATTAGGTGGCAGGTGCATGAGCCATTTTGCACTGCCCCCGGGGAATGCCTAAGGCCTGTCATCAGCTGATTTCATAGACAAATGTTTATCCCATACAGCCAAAACAGAAAGCATATTTCCATCATAAGAGCGTTTTGCAACAGCCATTAGTGTCAGCGCTCATTTGCATGTTAATTGTGCAGTTAAAGCAGCAATATCCACATTTCCTGTATTGTTCACACTATGGTACACTGTGAAAAAAAATGGGTGCAAAAACAATTTTCACTCAGACATTGCTATTAAATGCCACAATTACAAAGAAACGGCAAGGAACACATTTAACAGATTTCTTGTAAAACATACTCCAATAAACACATTTTTTACAGTGTATGATTTAAACACTATGCGGAAATCAGTCCACCGTTTGCACTGGCCTGGAGCGGCTTTATTAATTTAACATACTTTTTGCGCATCATAATTTTGCGAGAACTGCGTTTACAACACCGTCATTCTTCCGTTTCCAGAGCAGAAACTTCAAGCAGAACGTCCTCATTTAAATTGATAATTCTTCAGCGTTCATCCTGGAAGGACTTCATTGCTTACAAGCTAAACATACTAAGCAGGAAAGCACAAACCCTGGAGCTAAATGACAGAGAAGCAGATCCTTTTTGTGTTAGTCAATCTACAACATCCAAGTCAGCATTTGGCATCTCTTTTTACTCTAAATACGACAACATAAAAGAGCGAGGCTCTCAGTTCTGTGCTCCGTAATGTTCTCCTACTGTGTCTGACAGATGGCGTTCACTAGTTGGCCATAAATGGCTGTCACTGAGTGTTTGTCTGTCTGCCAGTAGCCTATGGATAAGGGACTCCCTGGGAGAATGTTACTGCCCTGATATTGCCGAAAACGAAATGTCCTTGATTGTCAACCGCCAACGAGCGAGGTCCTCATGCAACCCGGCCTTCTGGTCAGAGAGAGGGAGGTTTTAGGGAGTAGGTGTGATCAACGGATGTGTGTTTATTTAAATTGTAGTCTGACACATGCTTGAAAGCTGCTGCGGCTAATGGAGCATGAGGTGAACATGCTCTGTAAGATGTTGGGGTGCATTGGGTCACCAGGGTTCACTTGAAGAAGAAGTATGCATTGTGTAAATGTTTTAATGAAGTTGCCTGAGCAAGTTAAAATAAATTCTCTTATCCCAGTTGAATGTGCAGATACAACTATATAAGTCAACCAGTCGTAGTAGGTGCTTTGAAAATTATGCTAATTTGAGCAGGTTGGGAAGCTGCAGTTCCATTTGGTGGCAATAGTGGTGCATGAAATTACATGTGCAACCTTTCCTCACTAGAGAATCAATGTACTTATATAAACAGTAGCAATATAAACTGTTCCAGAACTCACTGAGATTGGAGAGAGTGCTGTTTTTTTCTGAAAATAACAAACATCATTTATTTGAGGAGATGTTAACTTGAAGAAATAGAAAATTAGTGAGTGAATAAAGACAGAGGGTCCTATCATACACCCGGCGCAATGCCAAGCCACGTTGGTTAAACAGCAAATGCATCCCATGGGCGTGCTGGTCTGAAAACCAGGTGTGTTCAGGCCATAGACTGTAAAAAAGATGGGCAATGCGCCTTCACTCTCTTCCGTTGAAGTAAGTGAAGCCGCCAGTGTTCAAATATAGCGCTGACATCTTGGGTCTCAAGTCTGCGCAATAGTGAGTGCGAAGTGGAGCCACGATATCAAGGTCCCGTCCACACTCCCGCCTAATCAACACATTTTTGTGAAATAAACAGTTATGGAAATGCAGAGATTAAAGATAAAGTTCCAATCTCCTCCCGAAGTTCCCGAAAAATGTCTGTTAGTGTCTCAGTGACAACATGATTGAAGCTGTCATCCTGAGCTGTCAATCATAAAGTCACACCCTCATTTTTAGAGCATCACTAAAACCAAACTAATTTAACGAACGAACACTTGAACTAACATCAGCGTGATAAAAACAACCTAAAATGACAGAAACCATCTTTGTAATTTGTAATTTGATTGTTTAGTTTGTCTCGCGTCCCATTTCACATTTCATGGTGAGGGCGGGGCATCCAGTCACCTGGGGGCGTTCGAGATGCTTCACTTTTCAGGACTCGTGTAGCACTCGTTCAGACACATTGTTGGTGTGTTGCTATTTTGAGGAACTGAAATTGACTGCGCCATTGACCAACAAAAACCTGGTCTAAAGTCAGTATTCTTTGTGTTATTTAAAGAGCGCATTAGTAATATGAGCCTATAGGCGGTGCACAACGCATGTACACTCTGCTTATTACACACACAGGGAAGCGCAGCAGCACACAAACATGCTAAATATTACAAATAAAAGGATTCCTCTCTGGAGAAGCGTTCAGTCTTTCCACTCGCTAATTCCACCATGTAAATAGCAAATCCGCCATGGTGCGAGCGCAACTGGCTTTTAAAGGGAATGGGAGAAATTATTTGTTTATTTATTAAGAGACTAGGTACAACCCTTTTGGACCATGTGCCTGGTGTGCCGACCATTTTTTTCCACCGTTAAACTATAGCAAAAGTGGATTCGGGCACGCCCTAGGTGTGCCGTGAGCTTAAGACCATGCACTCAGATCGGTAAA
>CM031955.1:9672878-9677878 GCA_018749465.1 Paracanthobrama guichenoti
CAGTTGTGCTCAGAAGGCAGTGGAGGGTGTAATGATACGGGTGGAATCGCAGGCCACTGTTATGGGAAATACAGCAGATGTTGAGTTATATGTTCTGGATGCTGAAATGCAATATAACAGCTGCTCACCATGAGACAGACAATCAGGGAGGAGTGTGAGCGACTGAGGACGAGTGCTGAATGCGGCCACATTTGTTCTGATTCATCTTGTGCTTTTAATTTGTACAAAACTATAAGAGCTGAAAATGAATTATTCTATCAATAACACAGCCCTGCATCTGCTGATTCGCAAAGAAGGCCTAATATGATCCAATTTGATAATGCTGAGTATAAAAAATACCAATAAAAATATCCATCACGTTTTTTTCCCCACAGAATAAGAATGAAGATTTTTCCACTCTAAAAATTGCTGGGTTGTTTCAACCCAAATTTGGGTAAAACATGAACAAACCCAGCCGATTTGGGTTAAAACAACCCAGCATTTTTTTGTGTACATCTGTGACCCTGTGAACCGGTCTGTGGCAATAGCCAACAATACATTGTGTGGGTCAGAATTATCCATTTTTCTCATATGCCCAAAATCATCAGGATATTAAGATCATGTTCCATGAGGATATTTAGTCAATTTCCTACCGTAAATATATCACAAATGTATTATTAGTACTAATATGCATTGCTAAGGGCAATATCTGTACAACTTTAAAGGTGATTTTCTCAATATTTAGAGGTTTTTTTTGTTTGTTTTTTTGCACCCCAGATTCCAGATCCTCAGAATACATCAATGGAAAGCTTATTAATTCAGCTTTCAGATGATGTATAAATCTCAGTTGACCTTTATGACTGGTTTTGTGGTCCAGGGTCACGTTTGTATTAGCTTTAATGCACGTATCCAAATAGCAAAACCAGTCAAATGTCACAAGGGTTACAGTCTTACAATCTGCAAAGGAGTGCACAGAATATGCTCAAATACTCCATTCAATGCCAAAGAAATTTACATAAATAAATGATCTGTAATTTCCTCTCTCTGCTTGCATGCAGTGAAACACCCATCGATGCAGCAGAAAACTTCTGGCTCAAGTTTGCATTTTCTTCTGTCCCTGCTGGCCATAATCACAGGAACAAACAAGTCAATTGTACTTTTTTTGCACACACAGCCTATGGAATTAAGTAAAATCTGCTTGACTAAGTTAAGTAAAATAAGTGACTTTAACATGGCCTACTTAGTTGACATCTACTTAGTCGACGTTTACTTTGCAATACTCTATATCAAGTACATTTTACTCAAACAATATAACACTGAATTAAGCCGTGCTATTAAAATATGAACATCTAAGCAAATAATACAGTAGATATCGAGTAGACTCTACATGATATCAACATAATAGAAGTAATGTGGTACCCATCTGAACACAGAGGTCTCAATGCACGATAACAGTAACATTCTTTAGATCATTTTTGGGTATGAATGTATTGTTTTCAGTAGGAAATAAACTCAAAATGACACAACACAGCAAGTTACTAAACCTAACAACAAAAGCAATGATAAAACACTGGAAATACAGCTGGAAAACAGTGAAAACTGCAACATTATTACTTAATTTTATAACGCTGATCATTTCTACAAGCTTAAATTGAGTGCTAATAAAGAATTTACTTCGTTTTTTTTTTTTTTATTCTTGTAAAAAACTTTTTCTGTAGTACACTGTAAAAATGTAAATGATCAATACGTTATGACAACAAATGTTTTTACATTGCTTTAACCCATCAAAATACATTCACCTAAAGGATTATTAGGAACACCTGTTCAATTTCTCATTAATGCAATTATCTAATCAACCAATCACATGGCAGTTGCGTCAATGCATTTAGGGGTGTGGTCCTGGTCAAGACAATCTCCTGAACTCCAAACTGAATGTCAGAATGGGAAAGAAAGGTGATTTAAGCACTTTTGAGCGTGGCATGGTTGTTGGTGCCAGACGGGCCGGTCTGAGTATTTCACAATCTGCTCAGTTACTGGGATTTTCACGCACAACCATTTCTAGGGTTTACAAAGAATGGTGTGAAAAGGGAAAAACATCCAGTATGCGGCAGTCCTGTGGGCGAAAATGCCTTGTTGATGCTAGAGGTCAGAGGAGAATGGGCCGACTGATTCAAGCTGATAACAAGCAACTTTGACTGAAATAACCACTCGTTACAACCGAGGTATGCAGCAAAGCATTTGTGAAGCCACAACATGCACAACGGGAGCTTCGTGCCCTGGATGTGCATCCCACAAATCTCCATCAACTGCAAGATGCTATCCTATCAATATGGGCCAACATTTCTAAAGAATGCTTTCAGCACCTTGTTGAATCAATGCCATGTAGAATTAAGGCAGTTCTGAAGGCGAAAGAGGGTCAAACACAGTATTAGTATGGTGTTCCTAATAATCCTTTAGGTGAGTGTAAATTAAGCAATTTTCAACTTTTTTATAAGCTTTACAAGATTCATTTCAAGACTTTACAAGACTCATTTCAAGTCAGTTTAATGTAAACATCCAAGTTGATCGTATTAATTTTTTTTTTTTTTTTTTTTTTTCACCACAGAATCATTTTTATCCAGATTAGGCATAAAATAATGTCATACCTGTGAGAATGGGCTGAGAATGGAACAGATACAGTTCACAGATGGACAGGAATCGTGTCTTTACGGCAGTGTTTCTGCCGATTAAGGGATAATGCAAGACTTCTTCACCTGACAAATAGTTGGCGAAAGCGAAAATGCTGCAAAATGTTTTGTGAGAAAGAGACATTCTAAAGCAAAACAGACACTAGTTTTTTTTAATTGCATTGGATTTCATTCAGCAAATATGATGGAGGATGGTGCCAAAAAAAAAAAAAAGACTTTTAATGCTGCTCTACATGAATAATTTCGTCCCAGTTCTGTTTAGTGCTCTCATTCAGTGATTAATGGCACAGATCTTCATCATCTCATCCACTGATGGGCTCATTTTGGAGACACACACAGACAAGGCAAACCCATGCCGAGCGGCCCAGTTTCCGCTGTGATGAGAGGAAATGCAACAAGGTGGCGGCTGTCGCTCTCGTCAATCAAAGCCCTCGTTCGTTCTGATCCATCGCTCACTCCATCTGTGCTATAGAGCCGCTGGAGTGGCGGGGGCCGGCGACATCCTTATTATCCCATTAGCAAGCCGTTGCACTTCCCTCAATGTAAAGCTCTGTCACTGCTGGATCCTAGTGTCAGTGGAGAGTGCATGTGAAAAGCCCCGGTGAGGCCGCAGGTTTCTGCTCCGCTCAAAGAGCAAAGATGGCACACTTCTGCAGTCGCTTTCTGACACACTGACACATATGTCACCCAGGACAATACAGCCTGCTGTCGGCATGACCAACACACTCATTTTGACATACTGACAAACAAATCTCAATGTATCAATGCTAAGCAAAATGTGCTGCAAGAGATGTTCGATTCGATATATAATAGGTATTGATGATATATTGACAAGTCATTGTATTGAACTAAACATACAGATTTCCTACTACACTGAAAATGAACTGGTGTAGAAACAATTGCTATAAATTTCACAAATAATTACAAGGAATCAGCACTGAATTAAACATGGCATTCTGAAGTAGAAATAATGTAGTCTCAAGAACAGTGTGTAGAGAGCTTCATGGAATGGGTTTCCATGGCCGAGCAGCTCATCCAAGCCTTACATCACCAAGTCCAATGCAAAGCGTGGGATGCAGTGGTGTAAAGCACGCCGCCACTGGACTCTAGAGCAGTGGAGACGTGTTCTCTGGAGTAACCAATCACGCTTCTCGATCTGGCAATCCCATGGACGAGTCTGGGTTTGGTGGTTGCCAGGAGAATGGGACTTACCTGACTGCATTGTGCCAAGTGTAAAGTTTGGTGGAGGGGGGGTTATGGTGTGGGGTTGTTTTTCAGGGGTTGGGCTTGGCCCCTTAGTTCCAGTGAAAGGAACTCTTAATGCTTTAGCATAACAAGACATTTTGGACAATTTCATGCTCCCAACTTTGTGGGAACAGTTTGGGGATGGCCCCTTCCTGTTCCAACATGACTGCGCTCCAGTGCACAAAGCGTCAGTCCATAAAGACATGGATGAGCGAGTTTGGTGTGGAGGAACTTGACTGGCCTGCACAGAGTCCTGACCTCAACCCTATAGAGCACCTTTGGGATGAATTAGAGCGGAGACTGCGAGCCAGGCCTTCTCGTCCAACATCAGTGCCTGACCTCACAGATGCGCTTCTAGAAGAATGGTCAAACATTCCCATAAACACACTCCTAAACCTTGTGGAAAGCCTTCCCATAAGAGTTGAAGCTGTTAAAGCTGCAAAGGGTGGGCCAACTCCATATTAAACCCTACGGATTAAGAATGGGATGGCATTAAAGTTCATGTGCATGTAAAGGCAGACATCCCAAAGCCTTTGGCAATATAGTGTATCTATTCATTGAACACACATTTGGAAAGTATAATGCATTAAAACCAATTTCAGAATCTGCTAATATTATAATGCATTATACATAAGGGCTTTAAATAAAGTCGATACTACAATATATTCTACACGTTTTCTTATTTGCATCAAACCAAATTTTTGTTGTTAAAATATTATCAGTATAACAAGTGGACATGGATTTCTGAATGCATTAATATTAGAAACTGAGTGGCAGGAAAATTGATATCTAAGATCACTACTAGTGATGATCATTCACACATAATCAAACTACCAGAAATAATTATTTTTACATTTACATTACATTGATGCAAATAAAACTTTGGCCAAAGTGGAGCTTTCTTTACGTGACTCCCAATGCAAGACCTCAAAGCTAAAGTTTTGAGAATTTTATTCGGAGGATTAAGTCCAAATCTCTGTAAAGATGTAAGGTAAACACACATTAGGATCTCCCATCTGGGAAGGATTATATTCAGTGTGGAATGAGCAGCTTAACAATATCAGATGAAGTAAGAGTGGAATAATGATG
>CM031955.1:9685378-9742878 GCA_018749465.1 Paracanthobrama guichenoti
AATGTGTAGGTTATATATCATTCTAGTATTACAGTGTTAGCTGCTAATGAAAATAAAATATTGTTAATGTGAGAAACACATGGGCAGTTTGGTTGCACAAGTGAGTAAAAACTTTTTTTTTTCTGCCCACGCTGTTGGCGAGCACATGAAGACTGGACGTGTGTGCCATCTGTGCGCTGCAGTCTTATGTGCGGAGCCTGGACGCTTTATTTACTGAATCAACAGAACAACTACTGAGAAACAATCCTGTCTATCGGAATCAACGTCCCAATGGCAGTTACAGCAAACACTCGCAGACGGGGACACATCTGTTTTACCAGCAATATCTATAAACAATATATTTATGTATCATGCAGGCTTGTTTCTCAAACCATTTAAACAGATCTAATTAAATCAATTGAGATGTTGCACAACTGATAATGAAACGGTGTCAATAAAGCAAAAAGCCATGTGAGGTACAGCGATTTTACCACGGTAAGAGGCGTTCTTAGGCACTAAACTACAATAAAAACAACAATAGCCAACTAAAAACAGAAAGCTTGCCATGACAAACTAAAGGTCTTTCTTGAAAGTTCGGCTTGATTGCAGGTAAAGTGGGATTTAGTGAATTTTCCTTACATAAATTGTACAGTTATTAAATTTATCTTTGGGAAGTAAAGAGTTTAATCATTTGTATGTGAAATTAATATATATACACTGAATAATTTGTATATGAAATAGTAATTAATTTACAAAACGTGTCATTTTCAATTATGTAAAAAAAACTTAGTAACAAGTAACTGTCTTGTTTTTGTCGAAAATGTTAAATGTAGTTGTAACGGATGGCCCAAGTCGTCAAAGGGAAACATTTTAAACGAGCTGGACCCCAAAAAGGGCTATTTATAAGGGCTAGCTCCACCCTCGGCCTGTACCCAATGAACAAGCAGGGATCAAACATGCAATACATTATACACAAAAGTAAAAAAATATATATAATAAAACACTAAACATATACACAAATAACAATCTGTGTAAACCCATGGGTACTTAAGCACACTATATAAAAAAGGAAAAAAGGAAAGGAAAGCATAATTCTGCTGCTGTTCCTCTCGCCCTCCGCCCCCAGACAACACTACAAATGGTTCAGTCCAATTAGTGGGCATGCCAATGCTATAAAAACCAGTTTTATCCAGATGGACTGATTGATGGAGCCTGGGATGGAAAATCTTTATATGCAGATGGTGCTTTATAAAGGGGTAGAAATTAGTGATGCAAAGTCCGATTCATTTCCGCAAACCGGCTCTTTTCGGACAGTTCGGCTCAATGAACCGGTTCAAAAAGCCGATTCATAGGTTCCTGACGTCATCATGCAATGATGCCACTACGCATTTCTTTTTAGTGCATTTCTCAGTGCCGCATTATATCAAGGAAACATTGAAATTAAGTAGCTAATCTGTGTCAATGCATATCGAAACAATCGAGTAAAGTTACTTGCGTGAGTGCATTTGCTGATTATTGCCTTTCATTCACTGAAGTTAATGGAGTTTGTGCTCACAGTTAATTCAGTTATGACTGAAAATGTGTACAGTGTACTGACTGCAACTGTATACTGACTGCGCAACTGTGCACTGACTGCCCAACTGTGCACTGACTGCGCAACTGTGCACTGACTGCGCAACTGTGCACTGACTGCCCAACTGTGCACTGACTGCAACTGTGTACTGACTGCGCAACTGTGCACTGACTGCGCAACTGTGCACTGACTGCGCAACTGTGCACTGACTGCGCAACTGTGTACTGACTGCAACTGTGCACTGACTGCCCAACTGTGCACTAACTGTGCACTGACTGCGCAACTGTGCACTGACTGCAACTGTGTACTGACTGCGCAACTGTGCACTGACTGCGCAACTGTGCACTGACTGCGCAACTGTGCACTGACTGCGCAACTGTGTACTGACTGCAACTGTGTACTGACTGCAACTGTGCACTGACTGCACAACTGTGTACTGACTGCCCAACTGTGTACTGACCGCGCAACTGTGTACTGACTGCAACTGTGCACTGACTGCGCAACTGTGTACTGACTGCAACTGTGTACTGACTGCGCAACTGTGTACTGACTGCAAGTGTGTACTGACTGCAACTGTGTACTGACTGCGCAACTGTGTACTGACTGTGCAACTGTGTACTGACTGCGCAACTGTGTACTGACTGCAACTGTGTACTGACCGTGCAACTGTGTACTGACTGCAACTGTGTACTGACCGTGCAACTGTGTACTGACTGCAACTGTGTACTGAGTGCGCAACTGTGTACTTACTGCAACTGTGTACTGACTGCACAACTGTGTACTGAGTGCGCAACTGTGTACTTACTGCAACTGTGTACTGACTGCGCAACTGTGTACTGACTGCGCAACTGTGTACTGACTACGCAACTACAGATCAACAAACGTGGATATGTTCTTTATGGCTATAGAACGAGTAAACCAAACTTATCAACTTCTTGTTTGTTGTCCTTATAAACTCGAAATTGATTTAAAATATAATCTGCACGCACAAAACTACAGTAAAAAAAATATATATATTTTCATGTTTTAATAAAATGAAGACCTATTTAATAAAACTAGTTCACTTAGGTTAATGGTGTTTGTGGTTACAGTTTCCTTCGCAGATCCTTTACGATCAACCAGCATTGAGTAGCGTTCATCTTGGATAAGATTCCTAAAGACATGCATAAACTAGGATATGTTATGTCTAAAGTAGCCTATACAGAAATAATAAACCAGTCTTAAAAATTTATACATTTTGCTTAACAATTTAGAATATAATCTGCATGCACAATAAACTACAGTAAAATGTATTTAAATCTCTCGACAGAAAGGTTTTTGCAGGTTTTAATAAAATTATATTTAATAACAGTAGTCATAATGAGCATGTTTCCAATACGAGCCTCAGGCTTGCGTCGACAACTCAATCATCAGACTCCTCGGCGAACTTCGACAGATGTTTGAACCTCTTTCGACTTTAGTCGGACGTGCTACTTCGGCTTTTGCGTCATCAAACCGGAACTAAAGTTCGATTAGTGAACCGGCTCAAAAGAACGATTAATTCAAGAACCGAACGTCACTACTAGAAATGTGTCATATGTAGAAGAAAACATGCAGAACACTATAAAAGAAGTAGAAACATGGGCCAATAATTGGGGATTTCGATTATCAGTGGAAAAAAATAATGTGTTTTTCAAAAAATAGAAAACCCCATCTGTCAAATATGATCAAGAACTAAAACTGAATCTGTTTTTTAGGTATTTGGATGAATTCAAAAATAACATTTGCAGCACACATCCAACAGATAACAGATAAACGAAAGAGAGGAATGAATGTTTTGAGGTGTTTGCCAGGTATAGATTGGGGTGCTGACCGGCAGTAATATATACTGTGCACTCATAAGGTCTACAGCAGATTATGGGAGTATGATTTATGGAACAGCCTCAGCATCTCTGCTTGATAAAGTAAATATAATACAAAATCAAGCATTAAGAATATGCTGTGGAGCATTTAAAAGTATAAATTGTAAAGAAACAATTGTACATAAATATTTGGATCAGAAATATGTATCAGTAATTCAGGATCTAAAGATCCTGAAACAGGACATACAGCATCAGAAGTGTATGGTTTAGGAACAAAATAGCAAAAAGAACATCTAATAATATATCAATCTATACAACAGAAATGCTTGCAATATCATCAGCTCTTCAGTGGGTGGTAGAGATCAAAATACCTGAAGTTGTCATGTGTTCAGACTCTTTTACAGCATTATCAAGTTTAAAGAGTCAAAAATCATCAAGAAGGCAAGACATTTCGCCAGATATTTTACAAAGTCTGTTAAGAGAATACAAAATGACATCTATAAAATATTCAGAGAATAGTTGTGAGCGAGAGGAGAAGGTTAGGGAATAGAAGGGAGGACCGCATAATATCAAGACTCAGAATTGGGCACCACTTTTTTTTTTATTATTATGTAGTTTTGCCTCAATGTCAATGCTCCACACTCCATCCCAGTAGGTGGTGGAATATGCGGAATATGGTTTGCTAAGTGCCATAAAACCTCAAAGAAGAAGAACACTATTTGATGGTGCAGACTGGAAGGCCAACAGTCAAAACAAAAGGTTTGGGGGGAATTCTCACAAGAAATATTATATATTTTTCAATCTTCAATCTGTGGCTCTCTTTCATCCAGCAACCCGCTACAATAGATACATCAAGGATGGTGATCTTATGACTGTCGTCTATCACTATGTTTGGTTTTATGAAGGTGCTTTTTGTAGGTATTATGGGCTCAACCCATGCTTAGCCTCCCCTCATTTTCCCATTTGTTTGGTTACTCAGTTATGTCTTGCGCATCTTGCATTATTGGGTATCTCACATACCTGGATAATGTCTCCTTTGTGCGACTGGCCCCTCGACATTTAGTCTCTTCCAGCCTTAGCCTCCCTCTGGCGGTCCTTGCTTTTGTATTTAGGATTTCACCATGAAGTTGCCCCTTAGGTGTAGACGGGGGAAGACTCTGCTGGGTTAATCAAACCAGTGGTAGCTTGCTCCATCTACATCTTTGGTTGTCAAGTCTCTTCCACCCACCGAGGCCATTAGATGTTTGTCCCACTCTGACTTGGCTTCCTCAGCTGTAAATATAGTTTCTTTGCCAATTCTGCATTGCATATTGATCTTTTGCAAGATTGTCCTGAACAATGGTAATTCAAGCACTTTCGATGGAGTTTTGACTTGAGAGGAGCTTGCCAAACTGTGTTTTCTGCAGCGGTGGAATCGAAGTCCCCAAACTGGGAATCCCTAAACCACCAGATTTTATTGGTGCATATACAAACCCCGATTCCAAAAAAGTTGGGACACTGTACAAATTGTGACTAAAAAAGGAATGCAATAACCCAGTGTAGTGTCCTTTGGTAGACGGAACCAGCTTCTCAGGGCTTTCCTTATCCTGTCTATCCAGGTCAGCGTATTACGGTGGGCGCATCCCACCACCAGCCACCGTGTGTACGTTTTGGGACTAAGAATGTCCTTAAAATGACCATCCGCTGGTGGGGTTTCAAAGGAGCTGCTGTAACTTCGTTTAGTATCTGTTCCAATTCTTTCAGTTGTTTTGGAGTGATTTCTCCTTTCCAGTTTAATTCCATTCTTGTTTTTTTTTGTTTGTCCAGAATTCCCATCGGTGATATATCTCCTTTGGCAATATAGGAGTGGGGTAGCAGTATCAGGTGTTTTCACTGGCCGTCTTTGGCTATTGTTAGCACAGAAGACTTTCCGGCTTGTTCCAATCCCTCACACAGGCCATAACGTTTATTTTGCAGTAGGTCAGGGTGTTCGGCGAGCAGTATAAAGTCATCTGTGTACGCCATCGCTGCTATGTGCTGTTCTCCAATATTCATCCCAATGTCAGGGATCACTCTCTCGATTACCTCTCCCATCGCCAAGATGAATAATATAGGTGAAAATGGGTCTTCTTCCCTGATACCCCTTCCACACTTCGTGGTTATTGATCTGAGATCTGAGATTTGTCATGTGGCATGATCCGAGGGGTGGTGGTGTGCCTGCTTGCAGCTTCAATGATCGCTTCATGTGACACTGTATCAAAGGCTTTAGCTAGATCCAAGAACAGTACTGCCATGGGTCGATTTTCTTCATGTGTTTGTCTCAGAAGTGCATGAAGATGCTTCCAAACAGCCCTCTGGAGGAAGGCATATTGGAGGGGAGATAATTGGAATTCTTCCCTCAACCTCTTGGATATGATTTTGTGGAGGGCACAGGCTAGCACAGATTAAATGCAGATCGGCCTGAAGTCGCTTGGACGCGCTGGGCACTCCACTTTTGGGAGAAAGGTCACTCTGGCACAGGACAGGGATGTAAGCAATGTTTCTGTCGCCAGAATGATGTTAAACATTCCGGCTACTTTCAGCACTTCCTGGACTGTTATTCTGTCCATCCCTGCCACTGTGTGGCCCATTGTTCGGAGTGCCTCTGTGACCTCTTCTGCTGTAACTGGGGCAACCACTCTCCATTTAGTATATCTAGCTGTAGATGCAGTCCATTGCTTGCTGGTGGTGGTTGTTTCATAGACCTTTGCCAGTACTCCCCCATTCCATCAATTCCACGGTCTAATCCTCTGCATGCCTCCATTGGCCTTGCAAGATAGTGTTTACTGCATCTTTCCTTTGTAGTTTTTACAGTTTCTGGATGTGGGCATATATCGTTGTATTTGCTTGTTTGATGAAAACTTTCTTTTTGGATCATTCATCTTTTTGATTTCTATTTCAGGGGAATGAGTTGTTGAATATGTTTCTGAAGGAGCTCATCTCCCTGTTCTGTGGAAATATATCCTTGGAACATCCCCTTGGCCATTCCCTTCACTTCCTGTTCTTGGTTCTTCCAGACTCTATCGTTTTTTTCTAGCATCCTCTATCTCCAGAGCATCTATTCATAGAAGCCTTGTGTAGCTGTTATACCATTTTCCGTTCCGGTCTTCCACTCCTCCCTCCATTTCAGGTTCAGTCGCTGGATAGCTGCTCGATTGATCTTGGAGCCTGCATGGTGAGTTCAATGTTGTAGTGATTGAGGTGGTTGGTGGAGTCCATCCAAGCTTTTGAAGTAATTTTCTTATCGACTCAATAGTTCGTCCTGTAGTTGTCTCACATAGTGCTCGGGCCAGATCTTTTTGAAACATTCCTGGTGCCCTTGTTACTCCAGCCTGTTATAACAGATGGTCGGAGAGGGGAAGGGCCTTCCACAGTTGTTACAGAACGTCATATTTGAGGAGGTGGTATTTAGATTCAAAGTAGACTTGTCAGCCCTTGTCACTGCTTCACTGTTGCTGTACCAGAGGACCCAGGTTTCATTTAATTTATACATTTCATAACCAGCATTGAACCCCCAGGTCTGAAGATTAGCCCAGATCTTAGTTCAGGTGGTTCGCACAGGGGTGCCAACATGACACCCTTCGCTGGTAGATGTAACAACCAAAGCTTCCCACCCTATCCAGCGGTCGCTATGAGGCGGCGCCCGGGCCATGTGACTACACTCTCCCTCTTGTACACTTCCTTCCATTGACCATCCAGGATAGTATTGTGCTGTAGTGGTGGTTGTAGCATGTCATGCTCTGGGTTGTTGTTGTTGTCTCTTTGTTGTAGTCTTTGATGATGATTAGCTGAGTGGAGGTCTCGATTGTCAATCCAGTTGTTTTGGTATTTTGCCAGTGTACTCGTGGATAGTTCATCCTGTACAGGACTCCTTTGTATGGACTCCATGTTGTCGTTTTGCAGTTTCCATTTCAGCATCTGTAGTCTCTTCTTCAGAGTATTGACAGAGCAGTGTTTCGAAGTGGTCTCGGAGGAGGGTGAGAAGGTCTTTTTTTCATCATCCTTTCTCTCCATAGGGAGTTTACGTGCCTACATAAGTCACTGTCTTCATCCACTTTCCAGAATTTCTGCTTCTCTTGAAGCATTTGGATTCTTAGTAGGTTGACTTCCGTTGGGTGGCAATGATGTCTGTGAATACCAAGACTCCTCAGCGTGGGAAAGGCTCAGGGTGTGCCTTTTGTACCACTCTATCCATAGCCAGAATGAAGAGCAAAGGAGAGAGCGGATCGCCCTGCTTAACTACTGGTCCGCATTTGGTTGTTCTTGCTACTATCTGTAAATGGGAAAAAATGGAGGCAGGGAGAAAGATGAAAGAACAGAGCAGGAGGAACAGAGAAAAGTTGACATTTTAATCTATGGAGTGAGGAGAGGATGGAGGGGGTGATAATAGATAGGGTTATGTTGAATTTGAATGGATATTCACATTCAATTTCAATTAATATTTATTTGTATAGTGATTTTCATAATACATATTGTTTCAAAGCTGCTTTACAGCAAATGCATGTGTCTACATTAAAATTTAGAGTGATCTGTTATTATCAGAAGGGACTATGTCCAAGTAGTGTAATGTAAAGTAATGTCAGTAATGTACATATACAAATCATGCAGCATTTTAGGCAGAAACAGTGAGCTCACTGAAGCAATTACTACAAGATGTAAACATAAGGATTACAATATATAGAACATTTACAAGAAAATATTGAAGGACAACTCATTTTGAATTTGTTTTTCTATTTTCATTTTTTTTTGTTTTTCAAACAAAAATTAGAGGCATGTAGCATAAAAGTTGATTGAAGAGTGTATTTAAAATTTTAGATTTAAAAACTTAAACAGTAATTGTATGTTACTATAAGATGGTGACCTACTAGTAGCCAGAATTGTTTTTGCTAAATATACACTACCACTCAAAAGTTTGTTCACCAAGGTTGTAATATTATAGTATAAAATACAGATATTGTGAAATATTAATACAAATTTAAATGGCTGTTTTCATGTGAATATATTTTACTGTAAGCTGTAATTTATTAAAACCTGATTTTCAGCATCATTCCTCCAGTCTTCAGTGACACATGATCCTTCTAACATGCTGAGTTACTCCATAAACATTTCTGATTAGTATCAGTGTTGAAATAAGTTGTGCTTATATCTCATATTTGTTTCAGGATTCTTTGATGAATAGAAAGGTCAAATGACCAGAATTTGTTTGAAACTGAAATCTTTTGTACATTATAAATATACTTTTTGTCACTTTTGATCAATTTAATGCATCCTTGCATGTGTATACAGGTATGCACAGGTGTGCGATGGCATTTTACACTGGCTTTGAACTCCAATTAGAATTTGGATTCTGTTTTATTATCCCCATTTCACAACATCATTGGAAGGTACAGCATGTGAATATGATGAAAACAAATGACAACAAACACCAGTCTTCCAGATCCACTGTGATGATGATGATAAATGATGGAGTGTACAGCCATACACAGCATTCATGGGACGCTCTCTCTCTGGTTTTGACCCATGCTGCAGATCTGCCGAGCCTTTGTGTGCGTCTCAGCATCATCAAAGCCCGGCGGCCCGTCCCAGAGCCGCACACACAGGCCCAGTCCGTGGGCTCCTGGCGCCAGGGCCGCCGGGACACAGAGATCTCCCAGCACCCGCTTGAAGGGTGTGAAATCAGCATGATTAATAATTACAATTATTTGCAAATGTGCCAGCTGCTCTCGCGCGGCGGATGCTTTTGATTTATGATGCTGTAAACGCCTCCAGCTATTGTGCTGTCCAGTGCTGGGGGACGTTTATGCTGAACCCACTGTTACAAAATATGATTTTATCTGCTTTCAGGGCTTTACCCTGTTCACATCCTTACGCACACACGCACACACGCACACACACACACACACACACACACACACACACACACACACACACACACACACACACACACACACACACACACACACACACACACACACACACACACACACACACACACACACACACACACACCTATTCCAGAGAGCCTTTCTCTATAAACAAAAGCATCTCCTCACTGCGGATAGGAGCAGCAATGCTATTGTGTGTGCTGTTGCTCAGAGGGAAACTTTGGTTCTGGCAGTTTCATGTGGCTTCAAATGAATATGTATCAACACCCATTGACAATGTATGAATTATACTGTATAATTCATATCTGTACATTTTATCTAAGAGTAAATAGGGTTGAACGTTTCAGGGATTTATTGGAAATTGGAAATTATGTTCAACCACAAACTGCATTGAGTTTTAGAGGAACTTAAAAAAATGTAGCATAAACACAATTTTCAAAGTTGATTACTCAAAAAATAAGTTGTACCAAATAATTTCTACATAACTGAGTAATTAATTAATCATTAATCTATTTCCATTACAATTAACAGCTAGCATAGCACAAGCTAAATGCTTCTTATTTAACACATAGACTGTAAAACAATATGGACGTAGTGTCCGTGACGTCACCCATAGGATTCTGAAGAGCAGTTCTGAAGCGTAAAGTAGGGTCGAGCTGGCCGTTGCCATCTTAGCAGCGTGTCATTGCGCGTCACTGAAATACCTGAAAATGGGCAATGATGCAGGACGTGGGCGGAGCTGAGGTGACGTGATGACTAACAGACAGCAAACAAACGGCAATCCACCTGTCACTCAAAGTGGCCACACCCTTAATTATGCAGAACTTTAAGGCTTTATATAACGTAAACGAATGAGTTCACCCCCCTCACAGTCGTCATGAAGGGTAAAATTAGCCGTATAGACCAAAACCACAATTTGTCCCAGACTGTGAACATGTTTTATTCTGCTGTAAAGTTGGGCATTTTAACACGGGGCTCAATGAGATTCTGCTCCCTTCTGGAGCCTGTCCCTAGTGGCCAGTCGATGAACTCCAGTTTAAGTCACTTCCGTGTTGGCTTCAAGAGAAACTGGGGGAGGTTGCCGCTTGATTTAACATGTCAAACATAACAGCATTAAACATTAGCAGGTCTTTCCCTTTACTAAAATCATAAAATAGCACTTATTCAGTCTTATGCAAAGCATGCTGGGAACTAGAACAACTGCCCACATGAAAAAGTTGTCAAGACAATTTCATTAAGTTAATACAACTTTTGTTTGTTTATTTTTAAAATCAATTAACAGAAAAATTTCAGTTTAAATTACACACAATATTAAATTAATGTAATTATCAACATTATTATGTCATATCAAATAATATTTGCAACTTAAAAGGTTTAATTAAATCTATAATTTAGAACCATGCATTTATTTCTTTTTATAATTTCTTTTGAGAGTGATTGCTGGAAAGAAATTATACACAATATATGCAGTAAATATGAATTGTTTAGAAGCTAGTTTGAATATAACTGCATAAAATTGAAGTGTGTAATAATGTAATAATGACTGTTTTCTAATAGGTTTCCACAAACACTCTCCCGTCTGCCATTGGTCAGACAAAACTGATAGACCCGCCCTAAACTCACAGACCAATGCTGTTGCGTCAGTCGAATCAACCCTTGAATTATTATTGTTGTCTCTGCATATTAAGCAGGACTAGCAAAAGTATTTTTACATCAAAAAACAACACACTTCAGCTTTAAACTGTCCACAATGTTTGAAACATTAGAGATGTTTACCTCCCAACCCCCACTTGACTACCCTATAATAATAATCTAATGTTTGGATGGTGACTCAAAAGCAGCAATGGTTGGGTCTGACCGTTTGGCATCGCACCCAAAGCAAATCAGAGAGGGCTGGAAGCGGCCAAGCAGACGCTGATGATGTGTCTATCAACCCCATCACCATCCACCACATTAGCACACTCATTAATCACTATAAGAGCCATATCAGATCACTTGCACACAAAGTGAAGCTGACAGCAAGTGCCCGTAAACCTGTCCAAAGTCCTAATCTGATTACTGTCCGACCGGCATCTGCGCTGTAACGGGGGTTTGTCTTTTGACAGAATGAAGAAGACAGACTGTTCATGCGTAAAATACACACCTAAATCAGTATTTAGAAAGTTGTCACTCAGTTTGGGGAGGTTCTGTTTTGATGACAATATTTGGTGGCATATTTGAAATAATATATTGATCAGTTGATCAGGCTGATTCTTTAAATAGGGAAGGTGTTTTTCCTTAAAAAACAACAACCATAGGTTTAAAGGATATACAGTATTATTAATATCCTATATTATTGTCTCTTTAAGTACTTATTTTTTATTTATTATTTATTCATTTATTATTGGCTTTAAGGCATTATGTGTTGATTGTCTAGCAGTTGGCGTGTTTAACTACTTTAAAATCTTTACCACAACACAAATTTCAATCATATGAGAAATGACACCATGATATGCCTGAAATCAGAGATATTAAAGAAAAATTAAAGCCATTCCCAACATTTCTCAACATTGTCTTGTAAACGTACCCTCAATTAGAGGTAATTTAAATGACAACGATGTACTAAAACGGAAACGTTTTTCCTTTGTGTTTTTCTCAAAAATGATCTTCGTTCACAGGGATCCAGGAAAACTATCACGATCACCAGTGAGAGTGCCCTGTGATTGCCACCAGAGGGCACGCCACCCCGGACTGTCATTCCATCAGACTACATTACCCATAATCCTCTGGCCAGACTCATCATCACTCATTGTCTACACCTGTACCTCATTCACTCTGTCTATATAAACCATGTTCAAGTCTTGTTTAGTGTAACAACTGCAATTCTGAGTGGTCTCCCTGGTTTCTTGTCTGTTGGGTTTTTGGATTACCTGCCTGTTCTTGGAATACTCTTTTTCCCATGTTCCCTGCCTTGTTGTGTTTGTTTGTTTGGACTTCCTGCCTGTGTTTTGACCTTGCCTTAACTCTTGACTATGATTGTGGATTACCCTTTCAATAAAGCATCGTTTGGATCCTCTACCTGTGTCTCGGAGCAGTACGTTACAAAAACGACTAGAAATGCTGTATTATTCAGTAGTGATTAGTTTTCACTGATCCGTGTGAATGGGGGTCATTTGACAATGTTGTCCTCTGTATGCAAAAAAAATGCTTTAGTACACTGGTATTGTGTAAACAAGCCCTAAAACCTGTTTTCAAAAGCTTGCATTTTCAGGTCCCCAAAACACGTCATGTAAATAAAAAGCCAGAACACATAAAACGTTTTTTTTTGTTTTTAGCTGAAAACAATGTTGTGTAAACGGGGCCTAGATCTGAAAATTTTTAAATTGTCACACACTGCTCTGCAACATACGGGTTGAGGATCCAAATGCAGTTTTATTAGGGCAATCCAGAATCATAATCCATAAAACAAACAATAGTTCAAAACACAGTACAGATAATTCAAAAAGGCAACCAGGCAGAGAGTCAGAACCATTACATAGAAAACCAGCACGAGAGCTCAGAAATGCAGTGTGACATTTACAAAACTTCGCAATGAATGAGTGAATACACAGGGCTTATATAGGCAGGGTTACCAAGGGAATGAGAAACAGCTGAAAGTAATCAGGCATAATGAGTCTGGGCAATGGGTTCTGGGAAATACAGTCCATGATGAGATAACAAAGACGGAAGGAGTGCCCTCTGGTGGCTATCATAGGCACTCCAGCAGGCAGGCGTGACATAAACATATCAGACTCTTTGACAACCAGCTACACTACATTGCCAAAAGTATTGGGACACCCGTCCAAATCTCTAAAATTCAGGTATTCCAAAATCAAGCACTAGGCATGCAGACACTTCTGCAAACATTTGTGAGAGAATGGGTCGTTCTCAGGAGCTCAGTGAACTCAAGCGTGGTACCGTGATAGGTTGCCACCTGTGCAATAAGTCCATTTATGAAATTTCCTCACTACTAAATATTCCACGCTCAACAATTAGTGGTATTATAACAAAGTGGAAGCAATTGGGAACAACAGCAACTCAGCCACGAAGTGGTAGGCCACATAAAATCACAGAGAAGGGTCAGCACATGCTGAGGGTCACAGTGCGCAGAAGTCGCCAACTTTCTACAGAGTCAATAGCTACAGACCTCCAGACTTCAGAGCTTCATGGAATGAGTTTCCATGGCCAAGCAGCTCATCCAAGCCTTACATCACCAAGTGCAATGCAAAGCGTGGGATGCAGTGGTGTAAAGCACGCCACTAGAGCAGTGGAGATGTCTTATCTGGAGTGACCAATCACACTTCTCTGCAATCCCATGGACGAGTCTGGGTTTGGCGGTTGCCCGGAAAACAGGACTTACCTGACTGCATTGTGCCAAGCGTAAAGTTTGGTGGAGGGGGGATTATGGTGTAGGGTTGTTTTTCAGGGTTTGGGCTTGGCCCCTTAGTTCCATTGAAAGGAACTCTTAATGCTTCAGCATACCAAGATATTTTAGACAATTTCATGCTCCCAACTTTGTGGGAACAGTTTGGGGATGGCCCCTTCCTGTCCCAACATGACTGCGCTCCAGTGCACAAAGCATCGGTCCATAAAGACATGGATGAGCGAGTTTGGTGTGGAAGAACTTGACTGGCCTGCACAGTGTCCTGACCTCATCCAGATAGAGCACCTTTGGGATGAATTAGAGCGGAGACTGCGAGCCAGGCCTTCTCGTCCATCATCAGTGCCTGACCTCACAGATGCGCTTCTAGAAGAATGGTCAAAAATTCCCATAAACACACTCCTAAACCTTGTGGAAAGCCTTCCCAGAAGAGCTGAAGCTGTTATAGCTGCAAAGGGTGGGCCAACTCCATATTAAACCCTACGGATTAAGAATGGGATGGCATTAAAGGTAATGTGCATGTAAAGGCAGACGTCCCAAAACCGTTGGCAATACAGTGTATTTCACTTAAGACAGCCAGTCATATCTTCATTGATGCTTTCTGAGAATTGTACACTCTCGGTTAAAACAAAACCGACCAAATCTCAACTTTTGAACTTGTGAGTCTGCAGCTTAGATTTATATGATAGTAAACACTATACAGTAGCCTAAATACAATATAGCTAGATCTAAAATCAGGAGGATCACTCGTAACAATCATTTCGCCCCACACTAAGGGAACGTTTACATGACAATGATGTACTAAAACAGGAAAGTTTTTTCTTTGTACAGATGACAGCGTTATCAAAATGATCCCCATTCACACTGATCTGCAAAAGTACTTTAATATGCATGCCAGGCCAGCAGTTAGAAATGTCACTTAATATTGATATACACCATTAATTCTGAAGAATGAATTATGCTTTTCTATACATCATTTCAAAGTGTCCATGTCTGTCATGATGCCAGATACATTTTTTAAATGAACCTTGTTGCTGATTTAAAGATGTTTCAAGTGGGTTTGATGCCTTTTGTAGTCTTCGCCGACTCGCGACTTACTTACTGTAAGGTGAAGCATTTCATATACAGACAATACATTTGTTACAGTATGTGTTAATCTTTGTTAACATTAATTAATATAAAAATGCAACTGTTCATCATAAGTTCATATCGGCTTATATCCATTAAATAATATTAATAGATACAACATTTGATTTGAATAATTTATTAGTAGGCCTAAATATTCAAATATACATGAACTAATTAAAGGTTCAGTGTGTGAATTTTAGCGGCATATAGTGGTGAGGTTGTGAACTGCAATCACCCACCACTCACCCCTCCCTTTCGAAGCACATAGAGAAGCTGCGATGGCCGACACAGGACAAACATGTCGTCTGAGACAGCAGAGAGTAGCTAGCGCTCTGTAGAGCAGTTTGTCCGTTTAGGGCTACTGTAAACATGGTGGCACAAAATGGCGACTTCACTGTAAAGGACCCGCGGTGTATGGCGATAGAAATGGCTCATTCTAAGGTAATAAAAACATAACGGTACATTATGTAAGGTCTTTATACTCCACTGAAAACATAGTTATGTATATTATATTGCATTTCTGTCAATAGATCCTCATAAATACTACACACTGCACCTTTAATAAATGATTTAGAAGTGTTTTTCATTAACAAATGGAATCTTGTTGTCATGGTTATGCTCTGTTTAGTTTGATTTTTATGTGCTCTTAGTTTGTCTTTCATTAATTGTCATAGACATTCATTTCAGTTTTTGTTTAATAAATTCGGTTGTTATTTAAACCATTTTGGAACTCTTTATCATCATCATTGGACTAAAATGTTACACTTGTAAAGTGTTACTGATAATATGTTTTGATCAATCAAGATGATATATTATAAAGAAATGATAATTAAATATCCATTATATTGTAAAAAAAAAAAAAAAAAAAAAAAAAAATTCCCATTTAACACAGTTAAACAACATGTACAACTGTAAAATCTCCTATTCATGAATGAATCCCATGAGTCTGAGCCACACATGAATCAAAGACCAACAGTGCATCATGTGGGTTGCTTTTCTTGACTCTACAGAAGAGAAATCCAGGTGAGAAACATCTCGAAGCAGAGGTTTTTCTCCAAACAGACAGAATGAGTGCAGATGCTCGCGATCAGCCGGGCCGGGCCGTGACAGCTGATATTGACGGGAGCCGGCGCTCGGATGGCTCTTAAGAGCTGGCCGGCGCGTGCTGCTGAAGGGAAGCTGCCACTCACCATCAGACACCTGCAGGCGGCCCTGTTCTACCTGACATCCCTCTGCAGATGGGCCGGTCCCTCAGGTGGAGGCGGCCAAACACTCGCCATTAATCATTGCATAAACTCTGCCCAGAGGGAGAACCCGAGGTTAGCCATCATTTGGAGCTAAATTGAGTGAAAAATAGCTCTGGCAATGGGACGACTGTGTCACCGTCCCCTGAGGGCCCCCGCCAAGTGTGAAAACAGCTCTATCCAAGCAGCTAAGTAATCTGTCAGTTAGTTAAAGACATCATAATTCATTTAGCCTAATAAAGCCAAGAGTGATCACAGACGTGTCTGTTTGCTCGTGGATTTTGCTGCATTTATCTTCTTTATTTTCCTACATGCCCTTTGACAGAACTCTTCCTCGGATGCTTAATCTCAAATGATATATGACTTTCCATCTAAAGGATTATGTATGTAAACAACTGGCCTGGTGATTAGAAAGCAAAACCAAATTTGGTTACACTTTATTTTAAGGTGCAATTATACATTTAATACAGAGTAATATTTATTAACTATAGGGTTTCGATTAGGATGAGGTTTGGTTGCATGCAATTGTGCATAGTTTATAGTTATTACTATAGAAACGATATGTAACAAGGACACTGTGAAATAAAGTGCAACATTTCTTAAATGAATACTGTTGAACATGACCTTTTAAGGTTAAAATGTGTATAAAATTAGGGTGTACATGGTCATCATTTCTCTTATTTTATTTTTAACCATTATTAATAACATTTAATTAATTTTAAATGTTAATTTTCAAATAAAAATGTTTCATGTAGTCTCACAAATGATCTTTTAATAGTTTTTATGTGTAATGTGCATGTTCTGCCGTATGGATGTATGTGTGCATGTCTGCAACTCTGATATCGTCACCTTCCTAAAATAACTGCCCAAGTCATTTTTTCAGGTTTCTCAGGAAACACTGAACCAATAACTTCAGAGGTGGAGTAGATTTTCGTTCTTCTTGATGCTGCTGCCATCTTAATTGACAAGCTTGTAAAATTGCCTAAGTCTCATTTTCTTTTGACTAGGCCTAATAAAAAGGCTTAAGTCACACTCTTGACATAGGCCATTATACTACAGGGGTAGAACTGCATGATCTGTTCAACTGAGGATGTGAGCGATTTTACCAGAGGTGGCCAGCATCATGAGATGACTTAATGCAAAAAAAATATTTTTGTCAAAAAATTCTTAGCCCATTATTTTAGGAAGGTGACGATATGGGTTTTAGGCAGCAGTTCTAAGTAACAGTTAAAAGTAATTAATATTGAGTAACTGAGCAAAATCCACTAGTTAGTATATAGCCTATATTTCTTCAAAGTGTAATTCTGCTAAAATAGTCAAGTTTTGAGTCACCAAGCAACACACAAACATAGGCTCTGCTCACACCTGGTATTAAGATGTGTTCTGCTCATGACGAAACTTAGTGTATTTACTAGTTGCCATATCAACATTATTTACATTTACATTTATGCATTTATCAGACGCTTTTATCCAAAGCATTATTACTTTTACTTTTATATACTTTTACACAAAGCACATTTTTACATTTTGTCAGTTCTTGCTTTCCCTGGGAATCGAACCCACGACCTTGGCATTGCTAGCGCCACACTCTTATTGTTTGAGCTACAGGAAAGCTAGAGCAAACTTTAGAGAAAATTAAGAAATCTTTGGAAGATATCACTGAACATTTATTTAACCATAGCAAAAAGTAAATTTCTTACTTAAGTTTATTTTTCATCTCTGTTTTTTGTGTTTATTTAAAATTAGACAAATCTGATATTATTGTAATCTTCTATCTGTTATTTAACAGGTGAGATGTTCTTTAATGCTGATCTAACAGCAGAAGACACGAGCCGGGGTTAAATCCCAGTGGAGCAGACGGAGTGCATTATAACACCGCGTTACAATGAGCCCCTTTTATGATATTATATTCTATACTTTTATGAATTCTATTGAGAGACCACGAGAAAAGGGTGAATAAAGACTGAGAGTCAATGTTCAGAAATTATTCATTATTATTATGCTTTGAATTATGTTGTATAGCTATGTTTAGCGGTGTTTGTTGTCAAACTCAAAAATGTGTTTATTTTTAATTATTAAAAAAATGCCATTATTTTATTTGAAAAAAAAATTATAATTGTATTTTATTGACAAAATATTTTAGTTTGTCTTGGATATTTTTATTTTATTTTATCAGATAACATTTTAAGCTGTCATTTGGTCATGTTACAATGTGCCCCTCACGTGTTACAATGTGCCCCTCACGTGTTACAATGTGCCCCTCACATGTTACAATGTACTCCTCACATGTTACAATGTGTGCCCCTCACATGTTGCCCCTCACATGTTACAATGTTCCCCTCACATGTTACAATGTGTGCCCCTCACATGTTACAATGTGCCCCTCACATGTTGCCCCTCACATGTTACAATGTGCCCCTCACATGTTGCCCCTCACATGTTACAATGTGCCCCTCACATGTTACAATGTGCCCCTCACGTGTTACAATGTGCCCCTCACATGTTACAATGTGCCCCTCACGTGTTACAATGTGCCCCTCACGTTACAATGAACTCCTCACGTTACAATGTGTGCCCCTCACATGTTGCCCCTCACGTTACAATGAACTCCTCACATGTTACAATGTGTGCCCCTCACATGTTGCCCCTCACGTTACAATGTGCCCCTCACATGTTACAATGTGCCCCTCACGTTACAATGTGCCCCTCACATGTTGCAATGTGCCCCTCACATGTTGCAATGTGCCCCTCACATGTTACAATGTGCCCCTCACGTGTTACAATGTACCCCTCACATGTTACAATGTGCCCCTCACATGTTACAATGTGCCCCTCACATGTTACAATGTACCCCTCACATGTTACAATGTGCCCCTCACGTTACAATGTGCCCCTCACATGTTACAATGTACCCCTCACATGTTACAATGTGCCCCTCACATGTTACAATGTGCCCCCTCACATGTTACAATGTACCCCTCACATGTTACAATGTGCCCCTCACATGTTACAATGTACCCCTCACATGTTACAATGTACCCCTCACATGTTACAATGTGTCCCTCACGTTACAATGTGCCCCCTCACATGTTACAATGTACCCCACATGTTACAATGTACCCCTCACATGTTACAATGTACCCCTCACATGTTGCAATGTGCCCCTCACATGTTACAATGTGCCCCTCACGTGTTACAATGTACCCCTCACATGTTACAGTGTGCCCCTCACATGTTACAATGTGCCCCTCACAAGTTACAATGTGCCCCTCACACGTTACAATGTACCCCTCACATGTTACAATGTACCCCTCACATGTTACACTGTACCTCACCTATGGGGCATGTTGTCACATTTCACTTCCATTCTTTTGGGGTAAATCAAGAAAAAAGTATTAATGAAACAAAACCACATAATTGTACTAGACGTGTGTGAAATTAATGTGGGAAACATTACTCTGAACCCCAAGTGGATTTACACAAACTGAGACGTTAGGTTGTTCCCCGCTCTCCCCTACTCAATTAATCACTTAATTATCTCTAACTTAAACACTGCTTCAGAGTTACTTTTAACACTCCTGAGTGTGGACTCAAATAAACTCTGAGGAGTGTTCATTTAACACTGGGGTTTTGCTGTGTAATATGGATCTCTTACTGCAGTGTGAACAAGTGTCTCATAGTAGTGCTGAGTGAACACACAGAGTAGCATTATAACAACTTTAACACACTCAAATGTGTGTAATATGATAAACAGCGCTGCGTTACCACACATACACATGAGCGGAGGAAGCGGAAGCGCTCGTCTGCGGCGGAATAAAAGCTCCGCCAAATCAAGACGTCATCAAGACACGCCTTTGTTTTGAATAAGAGACCGCTAGCGGTAAAAATGACATATTGTGGCTTTGAAGTTGTTTTCTGTAATTGAAATGAAATAAAAATATTTTATTCAAAATCTTAAAAACGAACTTAAAAAAATAAATTTAAGTTGAAGTACTAAAAATTTTATTTAAATGAATTTTTTTAGCTAAATTGAAATTGAAAAAAATTGACTAGGTAACTTTTCAACTAATTCTACTAACCCTATTAGTCTGCTAATACTCACACGTGTCTTCCTTACATGTTACATGTAGTTACTATAGAAATTACTATAAATTATGCATAATTACATGCAACTAGCCCTAAACCAAACCCAAATCCTACATGTAGTTAATTAATATTACTCAGTACTTAAATGTATAATTACACTGTAACACAATGAAGTGTAACCAAATACTCTAATGAGAGTTATTTAACAGTTGCACAGTTACTTATAGAATGTCTAAAGTGGACCATCGAAAAAAAGTGTAACCTAATTCGTAAAATAAAGTAACAGAATGTTGCTATGCAACAAAAGTAACATCCACTAAATGTGTCACGAACTGCACCGCAAGGTTGAGGATCCAAATGCAGCCAAAATTATAATCCAAATAACATCTCGCAGTTATAGTTTCAGATGTGTATAACATGACTCAAGCCAAGCTGATGTTGATGACTTGAATTGAAGTAGGGCTATACTGTAAGTATGTCATTTTCTATTCTCTGTCTTCTTCTTTGGTGTTTCCAAACGCTCTAAAGAGGCTGTCATGATTCCGCCCGCTGTCACCTTCACGCGCTCCTCAGGGGAACTGAGCCCAGGCTGTTCTCCATGCAAGCGGATTAGGGGAAGCAGGAGCGGAGCTGTCTGGAAACATGATTTATGACTGTGGGGACTGGGCCGCTCAATGGCAGAGCCGGCTGTATTGACACTTTAGTTATTGTCAACAGTGACAACACCATGAGCCCCGGGGCAAGTTCTACCAACCCTTTACAATCTCCAACATCAGTGCCACTGAATAACCATTCAGATCATCTGACAGTCTTCTGAAGAGACCATGTAAACATTAACATATGTAAACTGTGTACACATTAACATAAGCTGTTTTAGGGTTTGTTTGTTTTTTTGATTTGCTGTTAATTATTAATTGGAAAGACAAATAAAGTATTGTTCCTTTCATCTATCTATCCGTCCGTCCGTCCGTCCGTCCGTCCGTCCGTCCGTCCGTCCGTCCGTCCGTCCGTCCGTCCGTCCATCCATCCATCCATCCATCCATCCATCCATCCATCCATCCATCCATCCATCCATCCATCCATCCATCCATCTATCTATCTATCTATCTATCTATCTATCTATCTATCTATCTATCTATCTATCTATCTATCTATCTATCTATCTATCTATCTATCTATCTATCTATCTATCTATCTATCTATCTATCTATCTATCTATCTATCTATCTATCTATCTATCTATCCTCCTCCTCCATCCATCCATCCATCCATCCATCCATCCATCCATCCATCCATCCATCCATCCATCCATCCATCCATCCATCCATCCATCCATCCATCTATCTATCTATCTATCTATCTATCTATCTATCTATCTATCTATCTATCTATCTATCTATCTATCTATCTATCTATCCTTCCTTCCTCCCATCATCCATCCATCCATCCATCCATCCCTCATCCCTCCATCTATCTATCTATCTATCTATCTATCTATCTATCTATCTATCTATCTATCTATCTATCTATCTATCTATCTATCTATCTATCTATCTATCTATCTATCTATCTATCTATCTATCCTTCCCTCCCATCATCCATCCATCCATCCATCCATCCATCCATCCATCCATCCATCCATCCATCCATCCATCCATCCATCTATCTATCTATCTATCTATCTATCTATCTATCTATCTATCTATCTATCTATCTATCTATCTATCCTTCCCTCCCATCATCCATCCATCCATCCATCCATCCATCTAGCTATCTATCTATCTATCCTTCCCTCCCATCATCCATCCATCCATCCATCCATCCATCCATCCATCCATCCATCCATCCATCCATCCATCCATCTATCTATCTATCTATCTATCCTTCCCATCCATCCATCCATCCATCCATCCATCCATCCATCCATCCATCCATCCATCCATCCATCCATCCATCCATCCATCTAGCTATCTATCCTTCCCTCCCATCATCCATCCATCCATCCATCCATCCATCCATCCATCCATCCATCCATCCATCCATCCATCCATCCATCCATCCATCCATCCATCCATATCTATCTATCTATCTATCCTCCTCCCATCCATCCATCCATCCATCCATCCATCCATCCATCCATCCATCCATCCATCTAGCTATCTATCCATCCCTCCCATCATCCATCTATCCATCCATCCATCCATCCATCCATCCATCCATCCATCCATCCATCCATCCATCCATCCATCCATCCATCCATCCATCCATCCATCCATCACAGAAACATTTATCTCCCACAGGTTATACTTTGTTTCAATATAATTACATAATAGTTACAGTGTAATTACACAAGCAAGTACTGCATAAAATGAATTAACAACATGTACTTATGTTTTATGGTTAGGGTTATTTGCTTGTAATTAGGCATAATTTACTGTTATGTTAAATATACATGTAACGTTTAACAAGGACATTTTAAATTCAACCGTTACCCATGTCTCTTCATAGCTCTGGAGGCTTAAGAACGCTGGATTAAAGCGCTAGCTAACATGAGATGTAGGTTAGGGCCGTCTTCCATTTCTTCTGTGGCGTTTATTATGTGTCAGTCTGATTCTATTTGAGCACTTAGTGACAATAGAAGGTCACCGTTTCCCTCTCTGATCTCAGAGCTTCTATTGTGGCAGCGAGTGTAATTAATAGGCTGTGGAAGATGAGCGTGGCCTTTGTTTGTGTTCTGTGGGTTTGTTCTCACTCCCCCATAGTCAAGGGCACAACATGGGTGCTCATCTATCAAACGGGGCATTCCTTTACCTGCCCGCCTTTGATGGCCATCTAAAGAGACAGCTCACGAGTCAATTTATCAGCCGTGGCATGCGCTGACCCCACCTTGCTGAGTTGGTGTAAACCTACAACCCTGCCAATCGCCTTGCAGAATAATTATTAATCCGGCCGGATTGTGCTCAGGCTTTATGGATATGCGAGGTCATTTTGATGAGGTCATTCACAGGGGACACAGTGGGAATGGGATAAACTTCTCAGTTTCAGGCAAAAGACGGCGGATTCGGGACTGTCTGCGCAGTGAAAAATAAAACAAGTCCACTTTGATCTCACCAGTGGTCGTCCTGCAATATGGTCAGAGTGCGCTTTTCAAAATCAAAGCCATCTAGTCTAAAGAATGAAGCAACAGTGAACACAAACAATTGACACGTCATTGCATTTGGTGCCATAATCCACTTTAGACAACTTTGCAACTACATGTCAACTAACTCTAAGAGTATTAGTAGACTGTTAGGGTTAGTAGAATAAGTTGACATAAAGTTACTTATAGTCAGTGAATGTCTGTTGGAGGAGCATCAAATAAATAAATAAAGAGTCAGCAGACAGTCTACTAATACTCTAATGAGAGCTAGTTGACATGTAGTTGACATTTCTTCCCCCATGATTCTTTGATTAATAGAAAAGTGCATTTATTTGCAATAGGAATGATTTGTTACATTATAAATGTCTTTAACGTCATTTTTGTTCAACATAATGCCTCCTTGCTGAATAAACAGATTAATTTCTTTTAAAAAATCTAATTGCACAATTTTTTTCAAGATTTACACATTTCAATTAATGGTAAAAATCCATTAAATGGAATTGAATAATCCTTACATATTAAGAATTAAGAATTTTAAATGAGTAAAAAAATAGAGCTTAATAAAAAAATTTTTTTGCAAAGGGAATGGACGATTGGTTTATGTGATTCGTATTTATAAATGTAAAAAAAGCAAATATGCTTAAATTTGTTTTTATTATTCTAAAATTGTTATAATATATTATTTTCTTATAAATTTAAGATTTATACAAAATGTGTTATTAGTTTTTTTAACTAATAAATTAATTTAAAAATCTTAATTTATATAAATAATATGTAAGGACTATTTAATTTAATTTGATGGAATTTTACTATTAATTAAAATGTGTAAATCTTGAAAAAGGCTATTATATATATTATATTTTTAGTTTGCAATGAGGTTAACATTAGTTAAGTACTTTAGTTGAAACAAACTAACAATAAAAATATTTCTAAAGCATTTATTAATCTTAATGTAATTTCAGCATTTACTAATACATTATTAAAATCATAAGTTGTATCTGTTAATATTATTTAATGGATCTGAGCTGACATGAACTAACAATGAACAGCTGTATTTTTATTAACTAACAGCTTACACTTTATTTTACACTGTCTTTGTTACACACGTTACATGTACTTACCATAGTAATATGCATAATTACTTGCAACTAACCTTCAACCAAATCCTACGCTATAGTAAGTACATGTAGTTAATTATTATTACTTAGTGTTTAAATGTATAATTACACTGTAACAATGACACCTTAAACTTAAAAAGTGTAACCAACTAACATTAACAAAGATTAATACTGTAACAAATCATTAACGTCACTAATGGGATCTTATAGTGTAAACCAATGACATTAATCTTTGGTGTCACTGTACTCACATTTAAAGAATACATCCTGAAGCTCTGCTCTACATGTGTAAAGAGCACCAGAGCAGCACAACCTGGGAACGGACGGATGAAGTGCGCACATGCCCCTCATAAACGCTCTATCGCTGAAAAACAAGCCAATTTATGCTGCTTCTCATTGTGATCTGAGGAGGCTTTGTCTGCCACTTCACAAGGCATATTCTAAAGATGTTTAGGCTCTGGAGAGCATAAATCAGGACCTGGTCTTTGCCGTCTCTTTAAGAGCCCGCTCTATATCATATTCGTTGAGGGCCCGGGGCCACTGAATGGTCAGTCTACGCGTCCGACACTAGCGGGTGGTCTGCCACATAAGGGTTAAATATGGTTCAATCCACAGAGCTCTCAAAGCCAGCTGTTGTTAAAAAAGTAAGTTATGTTGGCTCTATATCTCGTCTTGCAGTCAGAAAATGACAAGTGGCAAGGGGGACGCATTGCTGTCCTGAAATTGAACTTCATGCATGAGTGTGAAATGTCGCCATCTCTCTGTTTCTGCCAAATTTATGAAGCACCTTTCAAAGCACAGAGTCAATGTAGTCTTTAAAAGTGCTAGATTTTAATAATGATGTCTCATATAGGCATCTCATAAACATCACACTTCTAAGGTTCACTTTGTTGACTACATGAACTAACACTGAACAACACTGGTAACACTTTATAATAAATATACACTTTATTTTACAGTGTGTTACACACGTGTAGTTTCTATAGTAATTACTAAAAATGATGCTTACTTACATGCAACTAACCCTAAAACACACCTTAACCCAACTAACCCTGAAACACACCCTAACCCAACTAACCCTAAAATACACCATAACCCAACTAACCCTAAAACACATCTTAACCCAACTAACCCTGAAACATACCTTAACCCAACTAACCCTAAAACACACCCTAACCCAACTAACCCTAAAAAACACCTTAACCCATCTAACCCTGAAACACACCTTAACCCAACTAACCCTAAAATACACCATAACCCAACTAACCCTAAAACACACCTTAACCCAACTAACCCTGAAACACACCCTAACCCAACTAACCCTAAAACACACCTTAACCCAACTAACCCTGAAACACACCCTAACACAACTAACCCTAAAACACACCCTAACCCAACTAACCCTAAAACACACCTTAACCCAACTAACCCTGAAACACACCTTAACCCAACTAACACTGAAAGACACCCTAACCCAACTAAACCTAAAACACACCCTAACCCAACTAACCCTAAAACACACCTTAACCCAACTAACCCTAAAACACACCTTAACCCAACTAACCCTGAAACACACCTTAACCCAACTAACACTGAAAGACACCCTAACCCAACTAACCCTAAAACACACCTTAACCCAACTAACCCTAAAACACACCCTAACCCAACTAACCCTAAAACACACCTTAACCCAACTAACCCTGAAACACACCCTAACCCAACTAACCCTAAAATACACCATAACCCAACTAACCCTAAAACACACCTTAACCCAACTAACCCTGAAACATACCTTAACCCAACTAACCCTGAAACACACCCTAACACAACTAACCCTAAAACACACCCTAACCCAACTAACCCTAAAACACACCTTAACCCAACTAACCCTGAAACACACCCTAACCCAACTAACCCTAAAACACACCCTAACCCAACTAACCCTAAAACACACCTTAACCCAACTAACCCTGAAACACACCCTAACCCAACTAACACTGAAAGAAACCCTAACCCAACTAACCCTAAAACACACCCTAACCCAACTAACCCTAAAACACACCTTAACCCAACTAACCCTGAAACACATCCTAACCCAACTAACCCTAAAACACACCCTAACCCAACTAACCCTGAAACACACCCTAACCCAACTAACCCTAAAACATACATTAACCCAACTAACACTGAAACTCATCCTAACCCAACTAACACCGAAAGACACCCTAACCCAACTAACCCTGAAACACACCCTAACACACCTTAACCCAACTAACCCTGAAACACATCCTAACCTAACTAACCCTAAAACACACCCTAACACACCTTAACCCAACTAACCCTGAAACACACCCTAACCCAACTAACCCTGAAACACACCTTAACCCAACTAACCCTGAAACACACCCTAACCCAACTAACCCTAAAACACACCTTAACCCAACTAACCCTAAAACACACCTTAACCCAACTAACCCTGAAACACACCTTAACCCAGCTAACCCTGAAACACACCTTAACCCAGCTAACCCTGAAACACACCATAACCCAACTAACCCTGAAACACACCATAACCCAACTAACCCTAAAACACACCTTAACCCGACTAACCCTGAAACACCCTAACCCAACTAACCCTAAAACACACCTTAACCCAGCTAACCCTGAAACACACCATAACCCAACTAACCCTGAAACACACCATAACCCAACTAACCCTAAAACACACCATAACCCAACTAACCCTGAAACACACCATAACCCAACTAACCCTGAAACACACCATAACCCAACTAACCCTGAAACACACCCTAACCCAACTAACCCTGAAACACACCTTAACCCAACTTACCCTGAAACACACCCTAACCCTTTAGTAAGTAGTTCATTATTATTACTCAGTACTTAAATGTATAATTACACTGCAACAAAGGCACCTTAAAATAAAGGGTAACATAAAGTGCTTACCACAAATCCTTTGCAAACTATTAGAATTAATCCATAGTTTATTTATTTGTATCTCTATATTGCTAATATAATAATAGGAAATAAACAAATAGTGTGTTTTTCATTCATTGTCACTTAAAATTATTATTGTTTAATTAGCTCATTAAAATAGTTGGTTACCCTTTATTTTAAGGTGTCTTTGTTACACTGTAGTTATACATTTAAGTACTGACTAATACTGATTAACTACATGTACTTACTATATGGTTAGGGTTTGATTTAGGTTAACTGCATGTAATTATGCATAATTTATATTTATAACTATACGTGTGTAACAAGGAAACTGTAAAATAAAGCGTTTATTATTTAAAAAAATAACCAAATAGTTAGATTATGTTTTTATGCTTTGTTAACAAGTTATTAACCATATAAGTAATGTCCAGTATTTTGAACAAGTAGTGAAGAAGTTTTAATTGTCACAGAACATCAGAAAATGTGGCTGCAGTTTATTTTAATGTGTCATTGTTACAGTGTAATTATATATTTATGTACTGAGTAATATTGATTAACTTACCTAAGTTTAGGATTAGGGTTTGGTTTGGGGTTAGTTGCATGTAATTATGCATAATTATCATTATATGTTTTATATATATTATGATGTCTATGGAAAGTCCCCATTAAACGTGGAAACCTATTATTTTAATATGAATGCAAATAATGATTGTTTTAAAACACTTAATGACATTGGTAACACTTTATTTACACACACAGGTTGGATGAAGCTTGAACGATTAAAACATATTTAGTAACACTTTTTTTTGATGGTACACTTTTTTTGATGGCCGGAATGCTTTTTTTTGTGTGTGTGTGTGTGGATGAAATATAATTGAACAGTGAATTGTTGTATGTTTGACCTGTTCACTTGATTGCCTAAGACAAATTTCTCCTAAGGGAGATAATGTACAGAATAATGTTAATAAGAGTATTAGTAGACTGTCTGCTTAATATCTGCTAAAACTTTATTTTGATGCTCCACAACAGACATTCTACTGACTATAAGTAACTATATGTCAATTTATTCTACTATCCCTATAACCTAACAGTCTACTAATACTCTAATTTTTTACTCTTTAATTTAATGTAGGGCGGGGATTGATTTTGTCTGTGGGGAATTGATGGTTGTGGTTTGCTATTGGCTGATTTTATGTGAGTGACAGATTGCCCCGCCCTCGTAATCAGAGAAGAGACGCTGCAAGAGGAAGGAGGAAAGTTATTCTGATCAATATTATGAGGGAACATTAGTTAAAATAATAATAATAATAACGTGCACGGGTAAATCATTTAGAATAAACAATGCATATTCCATAACTTTGAGTGACTTTAAGTGTAAGTGTAATATTAACCTTAATAAATTAACAACCTAGACTAATAAATGCTGTAACAATTATCAGTGCATGCTATCCAATGCATGTTAACAAGTTGAACCTTATTGTGACGCGTCACTGTTTTTTTGCATCTCTCTATGCGTGTGCAGGGAGCTGTGTGAAATCAGTGGTCAACAGGCAGTTTCCCTCCGAAGCACTGCCTCTATTGTCAAACAGCCAGTGAGAGCACCGACCCCATTGATCACCCTGACAAAGTGTCTAATGGCTGTTCCCACACAGACAAGATACACATCGAGCAGGTATATTGCCATGGCTACAGAGCAGCACTCGAGCCTGTCGGGGGGAATAGCTGCGCGGGGAGACGCCAAAGGCCGCCACTCACCTTTGACATGGCCTCATGAATGCCAGTTTGTTTTCCGATTGCTACGGTTCATCTTCACGTGGAGGCGGACAAACAGTGGTAAACAGGCAGCTAGCGGTTCAAAGCCAGAACAGAAAGGCAGGGTCCCCACTTCAGCTGTGTTCACATGAGAATCAATCTGTTTTGAGTCTTTGAAGAGTGGAGAGCATAAAGGAATAACAGGGGTCTGCTCTGAAAGGAAAACAAGAAATGAGGTTGAAAGAAACTCTTGCCCTGGCTAGTGCATTTCTCCATTTGGATGCTAACCAATGAATGCTCTTAACAATAAATGATTGGGTCACACTTTATCTACTATGTGCTAACATCATATATTAAGTACAATGTACTTATTGTGTTGATGTATTGGAAAACAGGGACGGGAAGGTCAAGAGTGTATTTATAGATGTCATTACAGAAGTCAATTCTGTATGTAGTTACATGCAGGTATGTTTTAAATGTAAATACAATGTGAAAACGTACTCAAAAAGTGCATTGTATCAAAGGATTCATTTAAATGTTACAGCATAGTAGTTAAAGACACAACGGGCTCTATTTTAACAATCTGAGATCACGGCACAGGTGCACTTAGGGCGTGTCCGGATTCACTTTTGCAAGTTTAACAACGGGAAAATGGTTGGTGGTCCAAAAGGGTTGTCCCGAGTCTCTTAACGTGCAATAAACCAATCAGAGTCTCATCTCCCATTCCCTTTAAAAGCCAGTTGCACTCGCACCATGGCAGATTCGCTATTTACATGACATAGACCCTCAACCTGACGAGTCAGTTTAAATACATGTGTGTATTGCCACGATTGGTCAAATAAGTAACAAATTTAATTCGACATTACTGCAAATAGGTAATTCTAATATGCAATGACTATCATTGTCATAATATCAAACTAAGTATTGTAGCATGACTAGTAGGAGACCATTGATGCGTAAACTGAATTTGGAGACACTACAGTGTGTAACATTGAAGTTAATGACTATTTTTGTATTAACGCTTTTCGAGTTTTGCACTTTGCAGACGGTCCCTTCAGACTTGTCTCAGCTCATAGAGATCTATTCATATTATAAGGCTTGTATTGAGGAAAATTAGGTTGTAGCTCATTGTCTACATTTAAGATGTGTCATTTGTGTTTTAACAACGTTTAGCTCATGAGTTATTGATCCGGGAAGTTTGAATCTGTGAATATATTGCCAATTTAACTGAACTCATTGAACTAAGCACTGACTGTATTTCTTTATAAGTCCAAGTTCAAAATAGAACTCTATGAACCGCTTCATTGTTAACGGAAACACTGCCAGCAGGACATTATCTTTGCGAGGGAAAGCAATTATATTTGCGAGAGAACGCAAAGTTTCTTGGGGGAATGCAAACATTTTGAAGAAATTGTTTCCTCCCATCCTAATTTTTTCCCACCACCATGTCCCTTTAGGGGCTCCGTAAGACTGCAGCTCGCTCTGTGAGTGAAGAAAATCTCTTGTGTTGAATTTAGGGCAAGTCAACGCAACAATAACGCATTAACAGTTGAAAAAAAGCTTTATAAAAGCAGCTCTATTTGAATCACCCATAGTGTCTCAGTGTTGGGAAGTAGATAACTATAAGTAGTGACACTACTAACTTAACGTTGCATTTACCACAGGAAAGTTATCCAATGTTCACAGTTTGTTAGTTAGCTATAAAAAAACACCAGAGATGAGATGATATATGTGTGTTTGAATACAAACCCAATTCCAAAAAAGTTGGGACACATCTCAAATTGTGAATAAAAACAGAATGCAATGATGTGGAAGTTTCAAATGTCAATATTTTATTCAGAATACAACATAGATGACATATCAAATGTTTAAACTGAGAAAATGTATAATTTTAAGGGAAAAATAAGTTGATTTTAAATTTCATGGCATCAACACATCTCAAAAAAGTTGGGACAAGGCCATGTTTCCCACTGTGTGGCATCCCCTCTTCTTTTTCTAACAGTCTGCAAACGTCTGGGGACTGAGGAGACAAGCTGCTCAAGTTTAGGAATAGGAATGTTGTCCCATTCTTGTCTAATACAGGCTTCTAGTTGCTCAACTGTCTTAGGTCTTCTTTGTGGCATCTTCCTCTTTATGATGCGCCAAATGTTTTCTATGGTGAAAGATCTGGACTGCAGGCTGGCCATTTCAGTCCCCGGATCCTTCTTCTACGCAGCCATGATGTTGTAGTTGATGCAGTATGTGGTCTGGCATTGTCATGTTGGAAAATGCAAGGTCTTCCCTGAAAGAGACGACGTCTGGATGGGAGCATATGTTGTTCTAGAACTTGGATATACCTTTCAGCATTGATGGAGCCTTTCCAGATGTGTAAGCTGCCCATGCCACACACACTCATGAACCCCATCCCATCAGAGATGCAGGCTTCTGAACTGAGCGCTGACAACAACTTGGGTTGTCCTTGTCCTCTTTAGTCCGGATGACATGGCGTCCCAGTTTTCCAAAAAAACTTCAAATTTTGATTGGTCTGACCACAGAACAGTTTTCCACTTTGCCACAGTCCATTTTAAATGAGCCTTGGCGCAGAGAAAACGCCTGCGCTTCTGGATCATGTCTAGATAGGGCTTCTTTTTTGACCTATAGAGTTTTAGCCGGCAGCGGCGAATGGCACGGTGGATTGTGTTCACCGACAATGTTTTCTGGAAGTATTCCTGAGCCCATGTTGTGATTTCCATTACAGTAGCATTCCTGTATGTGATGCAGTGCCGTCTAAGGGCCGGAGATCACGGGCATCCAGTATGGTTTTCCGGCCTTGACCCTTACGCACAGAGATTGTTCCAGATTCTCTGAATCTTTGGATGATATTATGCACTGTAGATGATGAGAACTTCAAACAAGTTTTTCTCTGAGAAACTCCTTTCTGATATTGCTCCAGTATGTTTGGCCGCAGCATTGGGGGAATTGGTGATCCTCTGCCCATCTTGACTTCTGAGAGACACTGCCACTCTGAGAGGCTCTTTTTATACCCAATCATGTTGCCAATTGACCTAATAAGTTGCAGATTGGTCCTCCAGCTGTTCCTTATGTGTTCATTTAACTTTTCCGGCCTCTTATTGCTACCTGTCCCAACTTTTTTGGAATGTGTAGCTCTCATGAAATCCAAAATGAGCCAATATTTGGCATGACGTTTCAAAATGTCTCACTTTCAACATTTGATGTTATCTATATTCTATTGTGAATAAAATATAAGTTTATGAGATTTGCAAATTATTGCATTCCTTTTTTATTCACAATTTGTACAGTGTCCCAACTTTTTTGGAATCGGGTTTGTAAATTTGCCATGTAGACAAGTCTTTATAAAAACAACCTTATGTGCAACTGAGTTGTATACAAACATTTCAGTTTTTGAGTGTAATTATTATATTAATACCTGCTGTTAATTTGAACCCCTAATAGTATAGTGTACCAAATAAGAGGGTTCCCTGTGTAGTGTACAGCATTATTTGGGAGAGATTTTTTTTTCTTTCTTTAAAAGGGGTCATGAACTGAGAAATCTAATTTTCCTTGAGCTTTTGACATATAAGAGGTCATCATGCTATAAGAACATCCTGTAAGTGTCAGAGCTGAAAACTTCCTTGTTATTCCAAAAACAGCTTTTATTAAAACCAAGCCCAGAGAACATTGTGGAATGTGCCTATCATAGACAGGTGAAAAACCACTTCTGAAGAAGAAAATCATCATTGCAACTTTGGCCCCGTCCACTGGCGTGTTAGTGAGATGATGAGGAGAGAAGAGCGATACAGGATCACTGGATTAAAAATAACATTACCTTCCAACAGCCTGTTGACCGTGAGGTTTCAAGGCGTTCCTCGGGCATCAAGCAGTCGTCAGGCGCTTTGGTCTGATTGAAAGGAATGTTGTTTTATTTGTGTTCCACTCTGAAGGAAAACGCTGATTTCTGTCACGAGAGAGCACCGAGACAATGAGAGGTGGAGAGAAACACTTTTCAGCCTTTTTTTTTTTTATTTCAACGCCAACACGCTCAGACAACAGCGGCCTTTCAGCTAATTAAGCTGTTTTAAAAAGGGCTGGTCGACCAGTGACATCTTGGTGGGGTATCAGGGAGTCAATGGGGCGGTACAGAAGGGGAGACATTTATGGGGTGGCTTTTCCCATTGTTTCCAACCTGGCAGGATCTTTTCTACTTGGCCGCCTCTGCCTCAGTGACCTGTACAATGACAAGAATGCAAAGGGTAAACTCTGTGTTCACCACAAAGGGGACAATTGCAGAATAAAAATTTCACGCTGCTGGGCAATGCCTCTCCTCTGCCAAGATTCCACAGATATTTCAGTCCAACACAACTTCATGGTGCTTGGAACATGGATCACTGGTTTGGCCGCAGGACTAGCATGTTGTTTTGTCTTAGTAGTACATTGATAGAAGGTTATTGTTATGGAGAATGGTAGCATGAGCTTTCTGCAGCTACAATGCATCTATATGCATTATAAAAATCGGTCACTTATTCACTATTAACTATGACTCAAACTCCTAATTACTGCTTATTAATAGTTAGTAAGGTAGTTGTTAAGTTTAGGTATTGGGTAGGATTAAGGGTAGAATATGGTCATGTAGAATTAGGCATTCATATGTGCTTAATACTAAGCCAATATGATAGCTATATGCATGCTAATAATTTAACAGTGAGAATCAGTTCCCAAACTAGTGTTACCTAAAATTCTTCAAGGTAGTTGATTGGGCAATACTGAGCTCCAGAAATGTTAAAATCCACACAGCTGTAATAAAGAAAGAGCGATGATGTGAAACATCTGTTCATCAGCTCCCATAGATGTCAACTACTGTATCTTCGAGCAGGAATGGTGGCACTTAATGAATTCCCTTATTAAACTAATACATATTATTCATGAAATAACTAAAAGCAGTGAGACAGCAGAAGGGATCACTGCACTTCACACACAGTGTGGTTCTATGTAGAACTCTGGGGTTCTTAATTTTTACACCAAAAAAAAGGTTCTATTTAAAGAAAAATGTCTTAGATGACTGCATAACACTTTCATAATTAATGGGTTTAGTTAAAAAAATTCTTGTGATAAAGTATGTTTACGAGCTGCTTAATTCATAACATTTAATTCAACTTAAAAATGACTTAAAGGGGTAATGAACTGAGAAACTAAATTTTCCTTGAGCATTTCATTGTGTACATCACTGCAACTTTGGCCCCGCCCACTGGAGTGTTAGTGAGATGACGAGGAGAGAAGAGCGATACAGGATCACTGGACTAAAAATAACATTACCTTCTAAAGGATCCTAATGCTAGGAATGTGCTTATTTATTATCAACAATGTGAATGTCTCAGCTGAGCATTATTTATTTGTATTCGCTACATTTCACTGAGGATTCTTTGGGAAATCAGTCACAATTTCAGAGCAGGCTTTGCAAACAGACTTTTACGATATGGACTCGACAGTAATGCCACAACATGTCAGTAACCGTGTTAATTCTAATGCCTGATCTGAGACCAGTGATTTCTGATATGATTCATGTACAGTCAGATGTTCTTTGTCTGTGTGTCAGTAAATCAAACAGTCACATTGTTTCTCTTAGAAGGATGAAAATAATCCGTTATTTAAACTGTGATTAAATTATATATATAGAAAGTGATCAAAGAACGCTCCCTTTACAATCGCTGGAGCTGTCAATCAAACAGTTTATCAGTGACTGAGTTCTGGTCTCGCGCCAAAACTCCGGTTATAATCATCAGATCTCTTATTTATATTGTGTTTGCACTGTTAGTTAGGATGAAAGCATTCGTTAGTGTGCAGAAATCAAGTTACAATGACGAGATCACAGCATTCATGTGCTCAACATAATGTCTGTGATTGGCTACAATGCTCATCACTGCAACCTTTCATGCCACGATCTAAATATAATGCCATAGATCTAAATATAATCAACAGTTTTCATGATTAGTTAACCTTGAGAGCTGTAATAGTAAAAATGTGAATGTGATTAATCAGACCAGGCCACCTTCTTCCATTGCTCCGTGGTCCAGTTCTGATGCTCACGTGCCACTGTTGGTGCTTTGGGCGGTGGACAGGGGTCAGCATGGGCACCCTGACTGGTCAGCGGCTATGCCGCCCCATACGCAACAAACTGAGAGGCTCTGTGTATTCTGACACCTTTCTATCAGAACCAGCATTAACTTCTTGAGCAATCTGAGCTCCAGTAGCTCATCTGTTTGATCGGACCACACGGGCCAGCCTTCGCTCCCCACGTGCATCAGTGAGCCTTGGCCGCCCATGACCCTGTGGCCGGTTCACCACTGTTCCTTCCTTGGAGCACTTTTGATAGGTCCTGACCACTGCAGACCGGGAACACCCCACAAGAGCTGCAGTTTTGGAGATGCTCTGACCCAGTCGTCTAGCCATCACAATTTGGCCCTTGTCAAACTTGCTCAAATCCTTACGCTTGCCCATTTTTCCTGCTTCTAACATCAACTTTGAGGACGAAATGTTCACTTGCTGCCTAATATATCCCACCCACTAACAGGAGCCGTGATGAAGAGATCATCAGTGTTATTCACTTCACCTGTCAGTGTGTTCCGATGGGTCATAATGTTATGCCTGATCGGCGTATATCATATTTTACTGCTGGACAGTTTGCCAAAAAAATCCCTGTAATTATTTACTCACCCTCATGCCATGGACTTACATTTAAATAGATGTCATTATTCATTGAAAATCTTCCTGCCTGCCACAGCTCTCAAATCCCATTCTGAACTGAAGCAACAGTGAACCAATGTTTTTTTGCTGTCAGTGATGACAAACTTGGTGCGATGCACATATGTGTTTACAACAACATGGGGATGAGTAAATAATTTTTGCCTGAACTGTTCCTTTAACTAATAGTGACACACAGTTGCTAAGCAAAACTTTGACAAAAGAAACTCTTATTACGCTCAGATTGAAGATCAGTCTGGAGGGGGACAAACAAACGGCGTTCACAGCGTCTAATCGTAAATCTACACATTAGACAGTCTACCCTGCTGTGTTGGCAACACTTCATTTAGCTGATGGTGTTTTATTTACCGCCGCTTTCGCTTTCTTCAACAGACATACAAACCCTCCTCTAAGTCACATTAGCTCGTTGATGTTTGGCATCTCTGATCTGTGCACACGCGAACTTTAAATCATTATTCTAAGAGATGACGGAAAACTGTCAACACCACCTGCTACGTCCGCGAGGTCCTGCCAGCTTATATCTCTTTTGAGCGAGCCATGTGTTGTTATAATGTAACGCGATTACAGAAAGCGTTTCACACCGTTTTCAGCAGAGCCAAAACATGAACAACAAAGCATGCCAATTATGGAGTCATTTGAGTGTTTGTTGAGCTTCGGCTGGGCTCCATTTTCTCTGGCTGAGCATATTGAGGGGGTCAAATGGAACATCTGAATCGCTGCTTTATTACACATCCTGTAATCCCCCTTACATTCGGATGCCCAAGAAGAAGGCGGGAAAAAAATGTTCCTTGTTGCAATTTGGCTCCGAGTGTCTGTGCACATTGCACTTGCGTCTGTAGCAGCATGTGTTTCTGGGATTGTTCTGGAAGGGAAAATGCCGAAACAGCAGGGAGCAGGAGATAAACAGGCTATTCGTGACTCGTTAAAAAAGGCGACGGTGGCCAACATTGTGGAGAGCGTAAGGACCCTCGTTCCAACTGGGCTATAAACTTTTTCGGCACCAGCTGGACCGAGCATCTGTCGGCTTGCGCGTGGAGAGATGATCTGGTGCCGATGACAACGGAGCTGTGCGTTTAAAACCCGACACCTTACATAACTGCCTTGATTAAAAACTCAGGAAGTCTAATAGCACAGTGGCTACTGCCTACTATCAAGGGGCCTCCGGCTGCACAAGGAGCAAGTCTCCAGACGATGTTCACTGTTACACGACAAATGCAAGCTTGGGCTGAAGATTCAGTTCTAAAAGGTCTGGGATTGTCTGAAGAAGTTTTGCGTAGGGTCAGTTTGCAGTACTGATCAGGAAGTGGACAAGAAATGACACTCTACAAGTTAGGGTGATAATTTTTTCCCCATTATATTTTTTCTGGATTATTTTTTCAATTTAAATTTTTGGACTCCATTTTAATGGTCAAATTACATATTAGGAATCAAAAAGCATGTCTAATTAATTGGAAAAAAAAAAAAAAAAAAATGTTTAGGACCCTATGAAATATGTTTTTTCTTTTCTTTTTCTTTTCTGTTTTAAGTTTTAATTTAATTTAATTCATAAAAACATCAATTTATTACTTTTTATTTCTATTAAATGTTTTTCTTTTCAGAAATTCTGTTTGTTTTAATTTTCTAGAAATCAAATGAAGGCATAAATCATTCATTTAATTTAATTTTAATCATATGAAATGAAACAACTTTTTCAACAAACAAAGCGCTGCACAACAGAGCTTTACTGTTAAAATTAAACATGGAAGAAAAATTGTGATTATTCCTTAAAAATAAAGTTTTACCTAATAATTTATTATTATTATTATTATTATTATTATTATTACATTGAGACGTAGCTAAATTCAACTGTACATTAATATATTTGTCACAATTTCCTCAAGTTAGACCGAACTTTTATTTTGGCGGGTTGCTGTAAAGAGTTTCTGTGTGTTTATGGTATGGTAGTTTTTCTCAAATGAAACGGTGAAATGCTGATGAAGTGACTCAGAGCGGCTCTGGAGATGAAGTTCATGCGTTCATGTCCTCATATAGTGAGTCGGCAGAGAACGAAAACACAGCGAGCGTCACGTGTGCTTCAGTGTGTGTGTGGGAAATGAAACCATTTATTCAGGCCGAGACACACAGAACATGTAGTTTAATATTCATAGAGACTAGTGTATATCTGTCACGGGTGGTTGCAGGAAGGCAGACGAAGACGGAGATTGTAGTTCCAACTCGGGTTTAATATCAGTGATCCACAAAACAACAAAATCAAACAAAGGAACAACTGAATGAAAACAAACTATAAGTCCATGATAACTAAGACAAACTGAACATAACTGTGACAGAACGCCCCTCCCGGTAGGTGCTTTGTAGGTGGCCGAGGCGATGCCACAGGCAAGGAGCCAGGAGATGGCGAAGGGAAGGGATGGTGAAGGGATGGCAATGGGTAGGCACACTGGAAAAGGAAACTGAGGGAGGATCAGGCAGAGGACAGCTGACCGGGAGGAGACCAAATTGAAGGGTCTAGGGTGGTGCAGATGGTGGTGAGAGTCAGGGAGGAGCCTTGAGCAGGGGTTTGATGACAGATGCCCAGGCCACAGTGCCCAGTGCTAACAGTCCTGACGGCACCAGGGCGATAGGTGGAAGTGATGACGATGGAGTGAGAGCCCACCACATATCCGAAGGTCCGAGGTGAGGGAGTGACGGCGGCAGCCCTGGCGACCAAGCCGCAGCAACCCTGGTGTGGGTCCAGAGGACAGAGGGTGAGTTGAGGTGACCGAGGGCAGTGGTGGAGCCTGAGGTATGGCTGAGCAGGCCGTAGATGAAGGAGTGGAATCCGCAGCACAGTTGTGGCGAAGTCTGACCCAGGTGAAGCCAACTGACCGAGGGAGCCTGGCGAGGCCGGATGGCCGAGTGAAGGAGTCTGGGAGACGGGTCGAGGAGGAGCGACGTCTGCCGAGGATACAGGCAGAGTTGTTAGGCACACACGTCCCAGATGGTGTGGGCTCGCAGCGGAGAAGAGCTCAACATCTGCAGTGGGCTCAAACTGCTTGAATCCGACTGTAGGGTTCAGACTTGGGGCTGGTGAAGTCCTCAATGATGAAGGCTGATCCACAGGATACCAGCATCCACTCCACAAAGTCGGCGAGGCTCAATTCCCCGGACAACTGTGCTCGAGTGGTGTTGTTAAGTCCACCTCCAGGTGTTCCTTGAGAGAGCTGTCTCCCTGCTCAAGGCAAAGAAGTTTAACTGCAGGGGTATCCATAGCCGACAAAAAAAAAAAACTGAAACAAAAACACTGAAAATGGTCTGGTCATCTGTCACAGGTGGTTGCTGGAAGGCAGATGAAGATTAAAGTTCAAACACTTTAGAGTTTATATATATATATATATATATATATATATATATATATATATATATATATATATATATATATATACTACACTAAAGGATTATTAGGAACACCATACTAATACTGTGTTTGACCCCCTTTCGCCTTCAGAACTGCCTTAATTCTACGTGGCATTGATTCAACAAGGTGCTGAAAGCATTCTTTAGAAATGTTGGCCCATATTGATAGGATAGCATCTTGCAGTTGATGGAGATTTGTGGGATGCACATCCAGGGCATGAAGCTCCTGTTCCACCACATCCCAAAGATGCTCTATTGGGTTGAGATCTGGTGACTGTGGGGGCCGTTTTAGTACAGTGAACTCATTGTCATGTTCAAGAAACCAATTTGAAATGATTCGAGCTTTGTGACATGGTGCATTATCCTGCTGGAAGTAGCCATCAGAGAATGGGTACATGGTGGTCATAAAGGGATGGACATGGTCAGAAACAATGCTCAGGTAGGCCGTGGCATTTAAACGATGCCCAATTGGCACTAAGGGGCCTAAAGTGTGCCAAGAAAACATCCCCCACACCATTACACCACCACCACCAGCCTGCACAGTGGTAACAAGGCATGATGGATCCATGTTCTCATTCTGTTTACGTCAAATTCTGACTCTACCATCTGAATGTCTCAACAGAAATCGAGACTCATCAGACCAGGCAACATTTTTCCAGTCTTCAACTGTCCAATTTTGGTGAGCTTGTGCAAATTGTAGCCTCTTTTTCCTATTTGTAGTGGAGATGAGTGGTACCCGGTGGGGTCTTCTGCTGTTGTAGCCCATCCGCCTCAAGGTTGTGCGTGTTGTGGCTTCACAAATGCTTTGCTGCATACCTCGGTTGTAACGAGTGATTATTTCAGTCAAAGTTGCTCTTCTATCAGCTTGAATCAGTCGGCCCCTTCTCCTCTGACCTCTAACATCAACAAGGCATTTTCGCCCACAGGACTGCCGCATACTGGATGTTTTCCCCTTTTCACACCATTCTTTGTAAACCCTAGAAATGGTTGTGCGTGAAAATCCCAGTAACTGAGCAGATTGTGAAATACTCAGACTGGCCCGTCTGGCACCAACAACCATGCCACGCTCAAAATTGCTTAAATCACCTTTGTTTCCCATTCTGACATTCAGTTTGGAGTTCAGGAGATTGTCTTGACCAGGACCACACCCCTAAATGCATTGAAGCAACTGCCATGTGATTGGTTGATTAGATAATTGCATTAATGAGAAATTGAACAGGTGTTCCTAATAATCCTTTAGGTGAGTGTATATATATATATATATTGATTATAGTTTAATATCAATGATCCACAAAACAGGCAAACAGGCAGGAGCAACACGCACTAAATTAATGTGACCGGACAGAGAATGAACGTGTGGGTACAACATAAATAGGAACTATTATTATATAAACAAGATTATTAACAGAAAACAGCTGAACCAAACTAACTCATGTGTGACCATGGTAACAAAGGAGTGGCGGGAAAATCAAACAAAGGAACACATGAGAATGAATGAAAACAAACTAAAAGTCCATGATAACTAAGACAAACTGAACATAACTGTGATAATATACTATTAAAACACTCCAACGCAGCCTCCATTTTTCGCTAAAGATGGATAAAAAGGTGCACAGGAAACAAAAAGAAAAATCACCAAAAAAAAAAATTATAATACTAATTACAGAGATGCCGATTCGCACGGGACTAATATTATCACAGGACCTAGGTGTTCGTGAAATATGGGGGAATTTTGTACTTTACAAATTACAAACATGGCCGATTCGCACAGGATTAAGATCACAGACAACCTCCGCAATTATTACAAATGACTAGAGGTCACAGGTGATACTAATCGTGTGTGAATAGGGCTTAAAACTAAGGGCTATAAATACACTGAGTAACACAAAAGGTTAACAAGGAGCAGGTGGATCAAATCAATTAAACAATGAGTTGCCATGACAACAAATGAGAGCATACTAGAAATAATGGAACAAAAAAGAAACACAGCAACAAACAAAAAGTCCATAAATAGAGGCCTTGCATGAAGCTAGTTCAGAGGTCTTCAACCCTGCTCCTGGGGAACCACTGTCCTGCAGGGTTTAGCTCCAACCCTAATCAAAGACAACTGAAGCTAATCAAGCCCTTTAGAATCAATTCTTGAAAATACACAGGCAGGTGTGCTGAAGCAGGTTGGAAATAAACTTTTCAGGACAGTGGGTCCCCAGGAGCAGGGTTGAAGACCTCTAAGCTAGCTGAACCAACTCTGAGTTTCACAGTAGGTTTAGAGTTGACAAATCCAGATAAATCCAACCTGGTTTAGATCAAGTTCAACAGTCTCTCAAAGCTTGGTATAAACGTTCTCTGTCAACTCAGGTTTAATCCAGAGTTTGCGATTAACTCTTAAAGTGTGTCCACCTGAAAGTGTGACACGTGCGGCAAACAGCCAATCACAGTGTCCGTTTGATTCACTTCTCGCAAGAGAGATGCCGCAATTTACTTCTCTTCTGAAGATTGAGAGATCGTTTTGAAAATTATCATGAAATGAAATGCGTTTACAAGGCAGGAATAAACACTTCTGCTGCAGCGACAGTTTTAGAAGGCAGCTGAACGACTATATGTACATTTACATTTATGCATTTGGCAGATGCTTTTATGCAAAACGACTTACATTGCATTCAAGGTACACATTTTTGCATTCAAGGAACCCATGACCTTAGCGTTGCTAGCGCCATGCTCTTATTGTTTGAGCTACAGGAAAGCTATATCAATGTATGATGTGAATCAAAGAAATATGCCTAATAATTATAGGTTCACAAAGAGCTCAAATGAATACACGTTATTTAAAAGAGTTATGAATGCATGTATTATATTTATATTAATATTAGGCTGCTTGTCAATTAATATAATAATTAAATGAATATATTATAAAAGTAATTATAATTCATATAATATAAATATAATAAATAATTAGCAACAAAAGACACCCCTAATGTACCATTTACTCACCCCTAAATGGTACATATCAGTGCTTTAAGAGAGCGTATTAGTACCTTAAGGGTACATATCAGTACTGTAAGAGAGCGTATTAGTACCTTAAAGGTTCACATCAGTGCTTTAAGAGAGCGTATTAGTACCTTAAGGGTACATATCAGTGCTTTAAGAGAGCGTATTAGTACCTTAAAGGTTCATATCAGTGCTTTAAGAGAGCGTATTAGTACCTTAAAGGTTCATATCAGTCCTTTAAGAGTGCGTATTAGTACCTTAAAGGCTCAAATCAGTGCTTTAAGAGAGCGTATTAGTACCTTAAAGGTTCATATCAGTCCTTTAAGAGTGCGTATTAGTACCTTAAAGGTTCATATCAGTCCTTTAAGAGAGCGTATTAGTACCTTAAAGGTACATATCAGTGCTTTAAGAGAGCGTATTAGTACCTTAAAGGCTCAAATCAGTGCTTTAAGAGAGCGTATTAGTACCTTAAAGGTACATATCAGTGCTTTAAGAGAGCGTATTAGTACCTTAAAGGTTCACATCAGTGCTTTAAGAGAGCGTATTAGTACCTTAAGGGTTCATATCAGTGCTTTAAGAGAGCGTATTAGTACCTTAAAGGTTCACATCAGTGCTTTAAGAGAGCGTATTAGTACCTTAAGGGTACATATCAGTGCTTTAAGAGAGCGTATTAGTACCTTAAAGGTTCATATCAGTCCTTTAAGAGTGCGTATTAGTACCTTAAAGGTTCATATCAGTCCTTTAAGAGAGCGTATTAGTACCTTAAAGGTACATATCAGTGCTTTAAGAGAGCGTATTAGTACCTTAAAGGTTCATATCAGTCCTTTAAGAGTGCGTATTAGTACCTTAAAGGCTCAAATCAGTGCTTTAAGAGTGCGTATTAGTACCTTAAAGGTTCATATCAGTCCTTTAAGAGTGCGTATTAGTACCTTAAAGGCTCAAATCAGTGCTTTAAGAGAGCGTATTAGTACCTTAAAGGTACATATCAGTGCTTTAAGAGAGCGTATTAGTACCTTAAAGGCTCAAATCAGTGCTTTAAGAGAGCGTATTAGTACCTTAAAGGTTCAAATCCGTGCTTTAAGAGAGCGTATTAGTACCTTAAAGGTTCATATCAGTGCTTTAAGAGCGTATTAGTACCTTAAGGGTACATATCAGTGCTTTAAGAGAGCGTATTAGTACCTTAAAGGTTCATATCAGTGCTTTAAGAGAGCGTATTAGTACCTTAAAGGTTCATATCAGTCCTTTAAGAGTGCGTATTAGTACCTTAAAGGCTCAAATCAGTGCTTTAAGAGAGCGTATTAGTACCTTAAAGGTACATATCAGTGCTTTAAGAGAGCGTATTAGTACCTTAAAGGTTCATATCAGTCCTTTAAGAGTGCGTATTAGTACCTTAAAGGCTCAAATCAGTGCTTTAAGAGTGCGTATTAGTACCTTAAAGGTTCATATCAGTCCTTTAAGAGTGCGTATTAGTACCTTAAAGGCTCAAATCAGTGCTTTAAGAGAGCGTATTAGTACCTTAAAGGTACATATCAGTGCTTTAAAAGAGCGTATTAGTACCTTAAAGGCTCAAATCAGTGCTTTAAGAGAGCGTATTAGTACCTTAAAGGTTCATATCAGTGCTTTAAGAGAGCGTATTAGTAATGACATTCGCCTTACGCATGTGCACATAGATCAACGATTAAACACCAACACAGATGCTATGCATTCTGTGTGAGTAGCCATCTATATTTAATCCATGAAAGAGAGTGCAGTGCAAGTTTAGCCTTTTAACCACAAGTTATACTGTAATATACTGTAATAAACTTTTTGCTAACTGTCTTACATGGCCTGCGAGTCCATCACCATTTCACCCTCCCTCCGTGTGAAGAAACTTCTCTGTATTTCAGCACAAGTTGTTTAGTCGCTCTCTTGAAAGTTTGCTAAGATGTTTACAGCCTCATTAGTCTGTAAGTGTGAATGAAGGCATGAAAAATAGATAAGCTGGATCTATGCTGCGTGCCAGAGGAGCAGTGCGTGGCACTTAAGTCTTTGCAGTGTGACAGACGGCCGGCCCTTTCATTCTGCAGCATCAGGGTATCATTTGGAATTAAAGAAACTTTACGACTCCCCGAACTGATTTTCTGGAATATGAAAACATCAGCATATGGCTGAAGACAGCAGCAGGCTAAAAAGTCAATTTCCCTCATGGAACATACCAAGAGAGGTGACATTCATATTTATATTGTCCTTTTGGCTCAGTGTTGCCTAGGACAGTGGGGTTTTTAAATTTTTTTTATGATATCTGCTTTTCGTGAGCACACATTCCTGTGTTTAAACATACCGCTCACCCATGTCATTGCTGCTATTTTTCATGTGGAACACAAAAGGAGAACATTTTAAGCATTTTCAAGCTATAAAAAGGCCAACAAAATACCGTCCCTCACACAAAACTATTGTATGCCTTCAAAAGACATGAAATTAAAGGGATAGTTTATCCTAGGTGTATATGACATTCTCCTTTCAGACGAATAAAATCTGAGTTATATTAAAAAAGTCCTGGCTAATCCAAGCTTTATAATAGCAGTGACTGTTGCTCTGTTTTTTAAGTCCATAAAAAATGCATCTGTCCATCAAATAAAGTGCTCCACGCGGCTCCGGGTGGTTAATAAAAGCCTTCTGAAGCGAATTGATGCGTTTGTGTAAGAAAAATATCCATATTTAAAACTTTATAAAGTAAAGTTTCGGCCGAGAGATAATCAGTGTTATTCACTTCACCTGTCAGTCAGCCTGATCGGTGTATATAGTCTAGACTCAAATATAGGCTTACTTTATAATCAAACTATCATAACGGTGTAATTTTAATAACTTCGACATGATGCCGGTGAATTGCACAGCTTGTGCAAACATATACACATCATCTATGATCAGATGCTTTCTTAACTCTTTCCCCGCCATTGAAGGAATTGCAAAACTTCTGCATTCTTTGTGAGCGAACACAAAGTTTCTCGTGGGAATGTAAACATTTTGTGAGAGAAAGCAAAAGCATTGACATCATTTAATTTGACCTTATTTTGAGTGTATATTGTTCCACCCCCCCGTCTGCTTTTGGCATGGAGGGATGGAGCATGCGTAACACGAGAATGAACCTCATTGGTTCTTGCTGAAGCTCAAGCGTGCTGCTTAACACGTGAATGAACCTCATTGGTTCTTGAGAAGCTCAAACGTGCTGCGTAACACGAGAATGAACCTCATTGGTTCTCACTGAAGCTCAAACGTGGTGCTTAATACGAGAATGAACCTCACTGGTTCTTGCTGAAGCTCAAACGTGCTTGCTTAACACGAGAATGATCCTCATTGGTTCTTGCTGAAGCTCAAACGTGCTTGCTTAACACGAGAATGAACCTCATTGGTTCTTGCTGAAGCTCGAACGTGCTGCGTAACACGAGAATGAACCTCATTGGTTCTTGCTGAAGCTCGAACGTGCTGCGTAACACGAGAATGAACCTCATTGGTTCTTGAGAAGCTCAAGCGTGCTGCGGAACACGAGAATAAACCTCATTGGTTCTCGCTGAAGCTCAAACGTGCTGCGTAACACCAGAATGAACCTCATTGGTTCTTGCTGAAGCTCAAACGTGCTGCGTAACACGAGAATGAACCTCATTGGTTCTCGCTGAAGCTCAAACGTGCTGCGTAACACCAGAATGAACCTCATTGGTTCTCGCTGAAGCTCAAACGTGCTGCGTAACATGAGAATGAACCTCATTGGTTCTTGCTGAAGCTCAAACGTGCTGCGTAACACGAGAATGAACCTCATTGGTTCTTGAGAAGCTCAAACGTGCTGCGTAACACGAGAATAAACCTCATTGGTTCTCGCTGAAGCTCAAGCGTGCTGCGTAACACCAGAATGAACCTCATTGGTTCTCGCTGGAAGCTCAAGCGTGCTGCGTAACACGAGAATGAACCTCACTGGTTCTCGCTGAAGCTCAAACGTGCTGTGTAACATGAGAATGAACCTCATTGGTTCTCGCTGAAGCTCAAACGTGCTGCGTAACACGAGAATGAACCTCATTGGTTCTCGCTGAAGCTCAAGCGTGCTGCGTAACACGAGAATGAACCTCATTGGTTCTCGCTGAAGCTCAAGCGTGCTGCGTAACACGAGAATGAACCTCATTGGTTCTCGCTGAAGCTCAAGCGTGCTGCGTAACACGAGAATGAACCTCATTGGTTCTCGCTGAAGCTCAAACGTGCTGCGTAACACGAGAATGAACCTCACTGGTTCTCGCTGAAGCTCAAACGTGCTGTGTAACACGAGAATGAACCTCATTGGTTCTTGAGAAGCTCAAACGTGCTGCGTAACACCAGAATGAACCTCATTGGTTCTCGCTGAAGCTCAAACGTGCTGCGTAACACCAGAATGAACCTCATTGGTTCTCGCTGAAGCTCAAACGTGCTGCGTAACACCAGAATGAATCTCATTGGTTCTCGCTGAAGCTCAAACGTGCTGCGTAACACCAGAATGAACCTCATTGGTTCTCGCTGAAGCTCAAACGTGCTGCGTAACACGAGAATGAACCTCATTGGTTCTCGCTGAAGCTCAAACGTGCTGCGTAACACGAGAATGAACCTCACTGGTTCTCGCTGAAGCTCAAACGTGCTGCGTAACACGAGAATGAACCTCACTGGTTCTCGCTGAAGCTCAAACGTGCTGCGTAACACGAGAATGAACCTCATTGGTTCTTGCTGAAGCTCAGTCGTGCTGCGTAACACGAGAATGAACCTCATTGGTTCTTGCTGAAGCTCAGTCGTGCTTGCGTAACACGAGAATGAACCTCATTGGTTCTTGCTGAAGCTCGAACGTGCTGCGTAACACGAGAATGAACCTCATTGGTTCTTGAGAAGCTCAAACGTGCTGCGTAACACCAGAATGAACCTCATTGGTTCTCGCTGAAGCTCAAACGTGCTGCGTAACACGAGAATGAACCTCATTGGTTCTTGAGAAAGCTCAAGCGTGCTGCGTAACACCAGAATGAACCTCATTGGTTCTCGCTGAAGCTCAAGCGTGCTGCGTAACACGAGAATGAACTTCATTGGTTCTCGCTGAAGCTCAAGCGTGCTGCGTAACACGAGAATGAACCTCACTGGTTCTCGCTGAAGCTCAAACGTGCTGCGTAACACGAGAATGAACTTCATTGGTTCTTGCTGAAGCTCAAGCGTGCTGTGTAACACATGAGAATGAACCTCATTGGTTCTCGCTGAAGCTCAAACGTGCTGCGTAACACGAGAATGAACCTCACTGGTTCTCGCTGAAGCTCAAACGTGCTGTGTAACATGAGAATGAACCTCATTGGTTCTTGCTGAAGCTCAGTCGTGCTGCGTAACACGAGAATGAACCTCATTGGTTCTTGCTGAAGCTCAAACGTGCTGCGTAACACGAGAATGAACCTCATTGGTTCTTGCTGAAGCTCGAACGTGCTGCGTAACACAAGAATGAACCTCATTGGTTCTTGAGAAGCTCAAACGTGCTGCGTAACACCAGAATGAACCTCATTGGTTCTCGCTGAAGCTCAATCGTGCTGCGTAACACGAGAATGAACCTCATTGGTTCTTGCTGAAGCTCAATCGTGCTGCGTAACACGAGAATGAACCTCATTGGTTCTTGCTGAAGCTCAAACGTGCTGCGTAACACCAGAATGAACCTCACTGGTTCTCGCTGAAGCTCAAACGTGCTGCGTAACACGAGAATGAACTTCATTGGTTCTTGCTGAAGCTCAATCGTGCTGTGTAACACGAGAATGAACCTCACTGGTTCTTGCTGAAGCTCAAACGTGCTGCGTAACGCCAGAATTAACCTCATTTCTGTACTTCATTTCATAGGTTCTCTCACATCAAGCGAACATGCTTGAGCTTCCGTTCATATCTGATTTGTATGTTGATGAATGTTTATCTGTGAATAAAAGCCTAAATTAAATATGTTCATCATAAAAGCGATCAAGTCTCTTCAGAAATGTGGACTAAACCGCTTGATTCATATGTGGTTTTACGAGCTCTTTATGAACTTTTTGAAGTGCCAAAGTGGCAGTTGTGTAGCTGTCAATGGAGGGACAGAAAGCTCTCAGATTTCATAACATTTTTTTCATTTGTGTTCTGAAGATGAACGAAAGGCTTACGGGTTTGGTCTGATATGAGGGTGAGTAAATGATGACAGAATAGTTATTTTTGGGTGAACCAGCCCTTTAAATAACTTGCATGAGCACATTGACTAGATGAAGTCCACTGAAAAGAGTCGCCTATATTTTTTATTTCGATTTCTATACTGTTTACTTAGACCCTTCTATTCTACTTCCTCCTCCTATATTGTTTTTATCATTCTCTCTGCATCCTGTCATGCACTCATTAAATGTGACAGACAAGATGCAGAATGTCCCGCACCCTTAGTAAGACATGGTGGGAGAGGCTGTCAATCACTTAAATTGCTGAGCAGTCCAGCTCTATGTGCTTCTGTCATGCACTGATGGACATGTGGACTTTCCCACCTAGTAGGGGGCGACTTAGTGGCGGGTAAAGTGAAAGAGATGCATCCTAAATAAACTATTAATAAGTAATGAATGTTTCCTACATTGCTAGGCTCATGTATATATGTGTGTGTGTGTGTGTGTGTGTGTGTGTGTGTGTGTGTGTGTGTGTGTGTGTGTGTGTGTGTGTGTGTGTGTGTGTGTTTTTTTTGTTTTTGTGTGTTTTATTGTTTCGATAACAATGAATATGTTAAATAAATATGCATATCTTACTTTTTTCCCCCTCTAAAGTCCAATTACACAATAATATGGCAATTTCACAGTACAACAGGTAATGGGCAATTATTCAACTTAGTCATGCAGTGTAATGTTTCAAAACAGTTATGCTAAAACCACATAGTTCACAAACTTCAGGTTTCATTCAATACATGTGTATTGCGAGTATATTTTCTTGATAGATGACTTTCTTTGTATATGGTTGGACAAATCCATTTTTACCCCTGCAAAGTGTTATGGAGTGCGCGGCCCTTCTCGTCTCCCCCCGATCGACCCCTTTTTTATGAATAATTGGTGATGTGTGTCAATATTGCACCCCATAGTAACCATATGGTTGGCCTGAGCAGACAGGCGATTGTTTGGTGCTGTGAAATATTGTGTTACCCTGTGAGATGTGGAGCCAGTGGAAGCAGAAACTGTTGCTCAGACTGACAGTTACATTGTGTGTCTGAATGGGAAAACTTCTGAGGAAAAGATGCAAGTGGACCCAGACAGAATGTCCTGACCTCCAAAAGAAAAGACGATTTGACATGGTATAAGGTCTTCCATCGCTTCCCATCTCTCGCTATCTGCCTTTCAGCCAATGGGAAATGAAGAGGAACATTAAACTTAAGTGGAGCTTTTCTTTTGTTCTTCAACCCTTGAGGAGAAACTTTTTTTTTTTGTTGTTGCCCGCAGTTGTCCTTATATTCACTGCTATTAATATAATATGCAATATGTCTGAAAGGCCTCGCTGCTCCTCTGGAACAGACTATTTAACAGAGCGCTGGACTAAAACTAGATTCAATTACTCTAATAAAAAAAAAGCTTTACATTATTGAAGTACTTTCATATACATATTCACTATAAAAATTTGACTTGTTCTGGAATGCACAACATTTGTCTTCTAGACTAGGTTCATTCTGAATGAAATCAATGAAAATAATGATGTATTAGTTTAGCTGTACGATATTTATACATGGTGATATTTATTGTACTTCCTTTCATTTGTCTTTAATTTAAATTTAGTAAAGAACATCCTCTTTAGTCTGGATGACGTGGCGTCCCAGTTTTCCAAAAAGAACTTCAGATTTTGATTGGTCTGACCACAGAACAGTTTTCCACTTTGCCACAGTCCATTTTAAATGAACCTTGGCCCAGAGAAAACGCCTGCGCTTCTGGATCATGTTTAGATATGGCTTCTGTTTTGACCTATAGAGTTTTAGCTGGCAGCGGCGAATGGCACGGTGGATTGTGTTCAATGTTTTCTGGAAGTATTCCTGAGCCCATGTTGTGATTTCCATTACAGTAGCATTCCTGTATGTGATGCAGTGCCGTCTAAGGGCCGGAGATCACGGGCATCCAGTATGGTTTTCCGGCCTTGACCCTTACGTACAGAGATTGTTCCAGATTCTCTGAATCTTTGGATGATATTATGCACTGTAGATGATGATAACTTCAAACTCTTTGCAGTTTTTCTCTGAGAAACTCCTTTCTGATATTGCTCCAGTATGTTTGGCCGCAGCATTGGGGGAATTGGTGATCCTCTGCCCATCTTGACTTCTGAGAGACACTGCCACTCTGAGAGGCTCTTTTTATACCCAATAATGTTGCCAATTGACCTAATAAGTTGCAGATTGGTCCTCCAGCTGTTCCTTATATGTACATTTAACTTTTCCGGCCTCTTATTGCTCCCTGTCCCAACTTTTTTGGAATGTGTAGCTCTCATGAAATCCAAAATGAGCCAATATTTGGCATGACATTTCAAAATGTCTCACTTTCAACATTTGATATGTTATCTATATTCTATTGTGAATAAAATATAAGTTTATGAGATTTGTAAATTATTGCATTTCTTTTTTATTCACAATTTGTACAGTGTCCCAACTTTTTTGGAATCAGGTTTGTACTATTTTGACACTTCATAAAGTTCATCAAGAGTTTGTTTAGCGAATCCGTATGAATAGAGTGGTTTAGTCCAAATTTTCTGAAGAGACACGATCGCTTTATATGATGAACAGACTGAATTTAAGACATGAGGGTGAGTAAATGATGGCAGAATTGATGTTTTTGGGTAAACTATCCCCACAAAAGAAGATATTTTGAAGAATGTTGGTGGACCCATAGTATTTTTCTTCCCCTACTATGGAAGTCAATGGGATCCACCGACTGTTTAGTTCCTCAAATTCTTCAAAACATCTTCTTTTGTTTTCAGCAGAACAAAGAAATACATACAGGTTTGGAACAACTTGAGGGTGACTAAATGACAGAATTTTGGCTGAACTATCCCTTTAAGCAACCCATTAGTGGCCTATATGCTGTTAAAAAAAAAAAAAAAAGACTCAGTTTATTATTTTATTTTGCCCTCATGCGTAAGCTACTTGTCTTGGCAGTGCTCTGTTGGATTATGCATATTTTGATCAACAGTGTGCGGCCTGATCAAAAGCGATGTATTCTCTTAAAGTGGTAACTTTCATCATGCTTTACACAACTTTTGGAACAATCACATTCTGTCAGCATTATCGGCTTTGTTTACCACAAAGAGAGACTAAATTGATGCCCATTCTGCCTTTATCTTAAAAATAAAGCAGAACAATTAAAGCCCATGTCTCTTTGCTCAGCTTTTGATGTAGCACAATGCTTTCCCACTCGCTGTTTCTTCTGGGGAAGTAATGTGAAGCACGCTGCTGGACCTCAAGCTAAGCGGTAACAAGCATGGGGCGGCTCCTTGTTTTTGCTCAATCGGAGGCATTCAGCAACAGTGTTTGGACTATCAGTATGATTTATTTGTCTGTATTGACCTGCGTCCCTTGCTTAATTACCCTGGGATAATCTCAGACAGAGCCTCTTGACACTGGCAGAAAGCCCAGCCACTTTGGCTCTGGGGACCAACTGTTGACCTGATGGTTGGGGGTTGACGGGCAGGGGCGTCGGGTCGCGGCCGCGCCGTCCACTCCAGTTCCCGCTCTCTGCAGTGTCCGGAGCCACGCACCTACAGCCTCCTGAGTGAGCGAGTCCCATCGCCCTAATGAGGCGTTAAAACGTGACGGCGCTCAAGCGGCTCGCCCTCAGTGCTAAATCACTGAGTGAGGACGGTGGCTCAACACATTCGTCTAATATAAAAATGATCCGACGGAGCCTTTGAACTCACAAAGTTCAAGAAAACAAACCGAGCTGAGCTTTCCAAAGAAAGTAGTGCCACGTAAATTCATTTCCAAGACGACGTCCCACAAATGCACAATGTGAAGGGAAGCAAAACTAATTAGCAGGAAAGTTGTGCCTGCAAAATAAACATTTAAAAACACAGCATGATGCCTGAGATTACATTTGAGGTGTTTAGTCTGTGCTTTTCTAATTGTATTTTTCTATACGTCTTGCCAGTGGAGTTTTGGCTGTGGTTTATATATATATATATAAAGATTTGTTTGAAATCAAAGTAAGTGAGATCATTGCAATGTTCTCCCCAACTTTGACAAAAAATCATTTTAATTTTGAATATCCTAATAATATATTTGTTAAAGTCAATGAAATTCATTGACGATGCGATTGCCTAAACATCAGATTTCTTTAAACAATTTGAACTTGTTACACCGATCTTAATGTTAAAGCAAATGACTTTATCTCAGTCGTTTCTTCTAAATACCTGAGGAAAAACTTTAGAGACGCATTTGAGAATACAGGTGCTTTTCCTCAGGAGAAGCTCAAACTCCATTTGTTCTCCATTTAATCTGATGATATTGTGATATTGAAGATATTGAAGGGATGATTTGTGATTGATTTTTCAGTGCAGTCAACTTAGATAATTAATGTGATTCAAATAACATAATTGTTTAAGGTTCAAACCTATCTCGTTTGTTGTATTAACTCAAATTTTCAATTTCAATGTACTCAAAATTTTAAGGTAATCGGGTAACTTACTTTTTAAGTTAAACCAACAATATTTTTTACAGCGTATCCATGTATGTTGAAGTTTTATATAAAATGCTTCAGGAACACTTCATAAAAGCAGATATCAACCATTTTAGCATGAATTATATTTATAGACTATTATAGTTTTTATGAATATTATGAATTAGCGTTTAATTTTTATATATATTTTCAGTTGTTTATTTTCATTTTAGTTACATTTTTAGCATTTTTTAGTTTATTTTTCTTTTATTATTATCATTGAGGCTTCGTTTAATTTATAGTTTTAGTTCAGTTTTAGTTTATTTAGTTCCTTAAAGTTATTTCAGTTAGATAACATTTGTCATTTGTACAGTGCACATTTACGATATGATGATAATTATCATCATCATCATAGTAAATAAAAGTAATTAAAATGATGACCAGATAACAGGCCTTAATTGCTTTTTTAACATGACATTTTGGAGCAAAACTTTGTTTATTATTTTTATTTATTGTGATTCAACAGGAGTAAAAAGACAAAGCTTAAAAGAGAATAAAATATGTACCATCATTATTCCTATATATTTTATTTCATCTTTATTTCATTCATTTTTATATGTTTATAATAGTTTACTTTTAGTTTTGAATGTTCAGAGAAATAATGTTTTCATAACACAAGCACAACATATTTTCATTATGGGATACCGTGAAATTATTCTGATCTTCCTCCTTCCACTGAGAGTGAGTTTTCTATTTTACCTCGTTTGTGAAAATTCTTCTTTAGTAAAAGAAAATTATTTTTAGTGCATCTCACAAAACTGCACAAAAACTAAAGGACATCAGTGACGGAGTGAAGGTTGTGAAGGCTGTACCTGTTGGCAGACATGAGGAGCGCTGCTGCTGCTGCTGCTGCGGTGTGTGTGTGAAGGGGACAGAGGGGCCGGCGGGGGGCCTCATCACTCTCTCCACACTTCTGCTGTCACTCTCTGTGTGATGGAGCGTTACCCACGGACACAGCTTCCTCCAGCTTATGCTGACTGGGGGAGATCAGGGACAGTCAGGACACGGCACTATACTCCAATCATACATTGTATAAAAATCTCACATATGCATCTGAGTAAATGTCTATAAATTAGATGGTTTGTTTGAAATCAAAGTAAGTGAGATCATTGCAATGTTCTCCCCAACTCAAACCCCTTCACAAATATAAATATTTGGAAACCTAATAATATCTTTCTTAAAAGGTAACTAAACCCCTGTTCACAGCCTAACTGGCAATATTTGAAAAATGCTGGAAAAGTGGGCAGAGCCCAGCGGAGACAGAGGGGACGAACCGAGGGCGGGACTGAGTGGGGGGCGTGCACCTGAGACCTGCAGTGATGGACTGATTGACAGCTGTCAGACTCACAAAGATGTGTGTGCAACAGATCGGTCTTTTGAAGTCGAGGACTTTTCTCCCCCACCTTCACCTGAAGTGGAGGAGGGTGAATTGTCTGTAGACACGGGGCCAGAGCCGTTGGCTCAAACTGCTTAACTCCCGATGCCAAGGGCGTGGTGAGCTCGCGCCAGGGGCGTGGTAGTGAGCCTTTGGAAGAGCCAACAACGTCCAATAGGAAAACTCAACTGCAGTAGCCACCGTTCAACCTTAAGAGGGCAGCACTCAGACGTTTTTACACCATATATTGTAGAATTAAAACACTTTATACCCAAATGTAATTTAGTCAAATCAATGAACAGCACTAATAAAGCCCCAGTCTTGCAGATCATTAACTAAAAAAGTTGTTCTAGGGTTTAGTTACCCTTTAAAGTCAATGAAATTCCTTGACGATGCGATTGCCTCAACACCAGGAGATTTCTGTAAACAACTGGAACTTGTTACACCTGTCATAATGTAAAAGCAAATTACTTTATCTCAGTCGCTTCTTCTAAATACCTGAAAAAAAACTTTAGAGATGCATTTGAGATTACAAATCTTCTCCTCAGGAGGCAAACTCCATTTGTTCTCCATTTAATCTGATGTTGCTATAGGGGAAACAACTGTGATACTGAAGGGATGATTTGAGATTGATTTTTCAGCATGCAAACCATCCCACAAATCAACTTTTTATCTTTTGTCAAATCAGCTTAGATAATTAATGTGATTCAAATAACATCATTTTTTGAGTTTCTATTTATTAAATATCAATCTCGTTTGTTGTATTAACTTAAAAATTTTAATTTCAATGGGGGCATCAAAAATCTCACATATGCATCAGAGTAAACGTCTACATCTGTGATATAATTAAGGAGGGGATATCAGGGTTATTATCGTTAACAAACATCCAGTTTTTTTATGTTTTAAAAACTTTTTCTTGTGAATGTTAAGGACATTCCATTTCATCATGTTGCAAACATGGGAACGTTACATGTTCTCTGAACATTCTGAAACAAATAATATTTAAAACATGTTAGACGAACATCAAATGGAAAGTAAAAAAAAAAAAATCCATGAATTATAGGGGCACAACTTAACGCGGGGTTAGTTGTAACACACATGGTTCAACACTTTCCACACATGCCAGGATGATGAAACTTTGTGCATTGACTAGTTGCCATATCAACATTATTTAGAGAAAGAATTGCACCAAAATTAAAATATCTTTGGAAGATATCACTGAACATTTATTTAACCATAGCAAAAGTACATTTAAAAAAAATAAATAAATAAATTGTTATTTTTCATCTCTGTTTTTTGTGTTTATTTAAAATAAGACAAATCTGATATTATTGTAATCTTCTATCTGTTATTTAACAGGTGAGATGTTCTTTAATGCTGATCTAACAGCAGAAGACACGAGCCGCGGTTAAATCCCAGTGGAGCAGGCGGGGCATATTGTCACACTGCGTTACAATGAGCCCCTATTAGAACAGTGCTATTATATTCTATACTTTATGAATTCTGTTGAGAAACCATGAGAAAAGGGTGAATAAAGACTGAGAGTCAATGTTCAGAAATTATTCATTATTATTATGTTTTTAACTCTGCTGTAGAGCTGTGTTTAGTCATGTGTTTGTTGTCAAACAATGTACCCCTCACATGTTACAATGTACCCCTCACATGTTACAATGTACCCCTCACATGTTACAATGTACCCCTCACGTGTTACAATGTACCCCTCACATGTTACAATGTACCCCTCACATGTTACAATGTGCCCCTCATATGTTACAATGTACCCCTCACGTGTTACAATGTGCCCCCTCACATGTTACAATGTGCCCCCTCACATGTTACAATGTGCCCCTCACATGTTACAATGTACCCCTCACGTGTTACAATGTGCCCCCTCACATGTTACAATGTACCCCTCACATGTTACAATGTAACCCTCACATGTTACAATGTGCCCCTCACATGTTACAATGTACCCCTCACATGTTACAATGTGCCCCTCACGTTACAGTGTACCCCTCACATGTTACAATGTGCCCCTCACATGTTACAATGTACCCCTCACATGTTACAATGTACCCCTCACATGTTACAGTGTACCCCTCACATGTTACAATGTGCCCCTCACATGTTACAATGTGTCCCTCACATGTTACAATGTACCCCTCACATTACAATGTACCCCTCACGTGTTACAATGTGCCCCTCACGTGTTACAATGTGCCCCTCATGTGTTACAATGTGCACTCACATGTTACAATGTACCTTTCACATGTTACAATGTACCCTTCACATGTTACAACCTTCACATGTTACAATGTACCCTTCACATGTTACAATGTACCCTTCACATGTTACAACCTTCACATGTTACAATGTGCCCCTCACATGTTACAATGTACCCTTCACATGTTACAATGTGCCCCTCACATGTTACAATGTGCCCCTCACATGTTACAATGTACCCTTCACATGTTACAATGTACCCTTCACATGTTACAATGTACCCTTCACATGTTACAATGTGCCCCTCACGTGTTACAGTGTACCTCACCTATGGGGCATGTTGTCACATTTCACTTCCATTCTTTCGGGGTAAATCAAGAAAAAAGTATACACTGTATCAATGAAACAAAACCCCATAATTGTACTAGACTTGTGAAATTAATGTGGGAAAAAATAAATACTCTGAACCCCAAGTGGATTTACACAAACTGAGACAGTCAAAAAGCGTTAGGTTGTGCCCCGATCTCCTCTACATAACGTTTTTGTGCTAACACTTTGAGAACATCTATTAACGTTACTGGAAGAAGGTTTGTTCATAACCAGGCCAAAGTTCTGAGAGCTGCTACTATATTTACTACTGCAATTTAATACACAAAATAAATAAGTAAACAAAATATAAGTAATCTTATAAATAAGATTACAAATGAACATTTTGTGTGAATTTTCTGTTAATATAATTACTTTCTTGCAATTACAACCTCAAAGGGGCTATATGTAACAGTGTTCATGTATTAATGGCTTCTTGTATTGCCAGTGTGTGAACAGCTCGTAATGGAACTTAAAAAACGAGGTTGTCCTATGTTGTCTATGAAAGACCAGATGGATTTTTATGTGAAGGACTCAGGATGGTTTCCCGGGAAAATCAAAAGGATGTGATGGTTAGGGGAGAGTGGG